>JAWZYT010002761.1:0-67500 GCA_034508575.1 Petrolisthes manimaculis | reverse complement strand
AGTGTTCCATTTCCCAGAGGTACTTCTTATTGTAGTAAGATCTTTTTTATGCATACCTGAGTACAAAACTACTTTATGCATTTATATCCCGTATACTGCAAGAGTTGGTATAAGATGTGAAGGTTGACAGAATCACAGATGTAGCTATTATGTGTGTGTAAATGGAGTGACTGTCAGCTGGGAAGTCAGGCATTGCTGCTTCAAGGAAACCTGTCGGAAATCCCATTAACAGATGCAGGCTGGCTATACACACACACACACACACACACACACACACACACATACACACACACACACACACACCTAGGCCTCATACTCGCCATTTGTGCTCGGTTTGGGGATATAATCTTTCTTTTCCAGGAGTGTACACCTATTGAATACTGTTGGGTCTATAGTATAAGGTTGGCTATATATGCTAATATGGTTGGATTGGATTAAATTGTGTGATATGCAGTTCAACTCACATAAAAGGAACATCAGTGTTGTGTTGGTAAGGTTAGTGTGAGTTGTGTATATATAGATAAGTTATATCAGCTTGGGTTAGATTGAACTGAAATTTTGTAAGTCATAGTTAAAACTATTACTGTCATAGATTTATTTCTCTAAACGATGACTGTAAGTGACCATTGAAACATCCAGCGATAATATATGGAAACCCAAATGACTGTGTTCGTTGTATGTACACCTCACACACAAACAAACACATCATAATGATATAAAAAAAAAAAATATTACCTAAATGATCATTACGCAGCCGAGTGGAGTCAAGCCAAAATAACAAACAAACAAACTAACAACAACAAAACAATACTGTCTTGTAAAATGTTATTGTGGACTCGATTTCAAACATCTTCTGAGGAGAAAGAAAACTCTATTATTATTATATTATATTATATACCCATGTGTAAACTAGTGGATAAAATAATACTGCATGAAGATAGAGTAAACTTGCATGGAGATATAATATAAACGCCTCCAGGTGTAATTTATATATACTCTGTTTAGTGGGCCAATGGACTTCTTTGCACATAATTATGCAGAAGAAGAAATAAATGAGACTAAATAAAACAAGAAGAAGAAGAAAAAGAAGAAGAAGAAGAAGAAGAAGAAGAAGAAGAAGAAGAAGAAGAAGAAGAAGAAGAAGAAAAATATAATAATGATACTAGGAAGAAAGGGAAGACTACCGGTGATGAAGAAATAGAAAAAAAATATATAATGATGATTAATATAGAAGAAATAAAAGAAGTACCGGTATGACGAAAATAATATTAAGTCCTCTTATACACAGTTGGTTCCGTTTCCGTCGTTTATATGTACAAAGAATAAACAGTTAACGTGAAGGGAAGGAGATTTACTTGGTTTGTTTTTATTTTGAATTGGAATGTCTCTGCTTCCTCCAAACTATTCCAAGCAACAGGACACTATTATTATTATTATTATTATTATTATTATTATTATTATTATTATTTTTATTATTATTATTATTATTATTATGATTATTATTTTTATTTTTATTTTTATTTTTATTATTATTTTTATTATTATTATTATTATTATTATTATTATTATTATTATTATTATTATTCATCTGGTCCTGTTTCCTGGCATACTTTGGAGGAATTGTTAAGGCATTCCAGTGTAACAAAAGTATATACTATTCCCTTAAAAAAAAAAAGAGGAAGGAGATTATCTAGTTGGTGAATTGGAAGGTGTCTGAGTCCTCCAAGAAACAGCTGATCCTCTATTAGTACCATTGAGGACGTCTGTTTTCTTGGTATAGTTAGGAGGAATCAGTAGCCTTAACATTTACCAACAACTTAAAAAATAATAATAATAATCTCCCCTTAATTTAACGAGTAAGTGAATGAGTCAGGAAGGTAAAAACAGACGTGAGTGAGTGAGTGAGTGAGTACCGGTGTGACTCAGAGTAGGGCAATGTGTGAGTGAGTGAGTGAGAGTGAACAGGTGTGAATGATTTTGATTAATGGATATTAGGCGCCGCAACATCGAGGTCCTATAGCGCCAGAAAAAGGTGATAGAGAGGTGTGACAGCAAGCAGTAAGGAAATGAAAAGAAAAGAGGGACAGTTGAAGAACTGAAAGCTAATGGCTGGGGCCGAAGGGGCGCCAAAACCCTGTAAGTATTGCCCACATTAATTAATATAGGCAATACCCCCCTACGGGGAGGTGTGAATGAGAGTGAATGAATGTGTGTGTGAGTGAATAAATGTGAAATGTGTGAGAGTGTGAGTGAGTGAATGAGTGTGTGAAAGTGAGCAAGAGAGAGTGAGTGAGTGAATGAATGTGTGAGAGAGTATGAGGGAGTGAATAAATGTGTAAGAGTGAGCGAGTGAATGAACGAGAGTGAATGACCAAGAGAGTAGCAAGTTAAATGATAAAGTGAGAGTGAAAGAGTGAATATATACGAGTGACTGAAAGAGCGACTGAGTTAACAAGCACACTCAGAACTCGTCACTCAGGAATGGGAAAGAAATAAGTTCGGTTTTCTCTGATTGATACTACTACTACTACTACTACTACAACAACAACAACAACCAATACTACTACTACTACTACTACTACTACTACTACTAATAATAATAATAATAATAATAAAAAAAAAAAAAATAATAATAATAATAATAATAATAATAATAATAATAATAATAATAATAATAATAATAATAATAATAATAATAATAATAATAATAATAATAATAATAATAATAATAGAAAGTGGACTAGTTTTAAAAAATTACTGATTCCCCCGAAGTATGTCACGAAACTATTTATTTTTCTATAGCCCCTCCAGTGTATGTGTTGTTGTGTAGCGATGGATGTGTGGAGGAATCACTAGCCTCCAATTCACCAACAAGATACATGCATGACACCTTTAATTTATACAGTTTCAGGAGTTACAAAAAGAAAAAGCTGAATACTAAATCACTCGTGGCAATAAATATATGATAAGACGCACATTTGCACCAACCGTGACCAAGTGTGTGTGTGTGTGTGTGTGTGAGAGAGAGAGAGAGAGAGAGAGAGAGAGAGAGAGAGAGAGAGAGAAAGTGTGTGTGTGTGTGTGCGAGAAAGCAACAGCGGATGTGAGGGTATGTATGTATGTTGGTGGTGGATGGAATGGAAGGGCCTTCAAGGGCAGATAGGATCTTATTCTCTCTCTCTCTCTCTCTCTCTCTCTCTCTCTCTCTCTCTCTCTCTCTCTCTCTCTCTCAAATCGGTGTATTGTAGTATCATCTGGCTCTCTTTGTATCTGTCATTTTATTTATCTAATTATTTATTAATCTATTCATTATTAGTAGTATCATTACTATTATCATTATCATTATTATTATCATCATCGAAAGAAATAAAAATTGCGTAACTTAAAACGTTTGTATTTATGCCATACTGTTCAGAACATTCCGGAAATTATTGTTTGCATCATTATTTTGGACTCCTACATGAAGTACAGTACCTCACCATGTAAGTCTGTCACAAGAGAACTAAAACAAAAATAACTCGTAGCGACTTTGTCAGTGGTGGTGAGTGCATAGATAAAAGGGCATGAAAATGAGATACGAAGGCGTTGTCAGTGTCGTTTCCTAACCCTTGAATTATTACATACGTTCAGGTGATAGCAAAACATAAGAGTGCTTTTATCTTGTTTGGTTTCCTTTTCCCCAAATTATTACTTGCGGTAAACTTATATACAGTCACAATCAAATGTCTGCCACCTCTCTCTCTCTCTGCCTGATGGTGCACTCAAAAAACCAATTGCATTGCTGTTGGAAAAAAATATAAATAAATACTTTCACCATTCATATTAATATTAGATTCCAGAAGAAGCGACAACAACGTCCAAGAAGTGATAGAGAACAACGACAACTATTAATTGAACCTCATAACTGTACCTACACATTTATTCCTCTTTGTGTATGACCTAGAGTCCTTGACAGACGTACTGGAATGGAATTTGACAAAAGTCTGTGAAATACAAAATTCTCCGCGACAATGAAACCAAATCTTTATTATACCCATTTATTCCGTGTCAACCTCACCGTGGAAAATTATTATACTGACTCCGGGATGCATAAAAAAGTATCTTGTATGGCAGTGCTTAATTTTTGTATGGGTTCCAGGGAAGGTAATCAGATGGGTCGTAGCATTGTAAACGTATAAAAGAGGATTGGAATTGTTATAGAGGTAATGGAGGGAAAAGAATCTCATTTTCCTTATATTCCTTTTGCAAACAGCTTTAATCAATTTTAGGCAACAAACCAAAGGAATTTAGGGAAGCTTAGAATAATTGGAGGATATGGGCTGCTCTACACTAAGCTTGAAAACAGATTCCTAGAGTGTAAGTGTTGTTTTATGGCACTATATTATTTGGAGGAATCCGGAGTTTCGTGAAGAATGTATAGGAATATCAACAACCCAAACAAACACCTTGACTGTCAGCTAGTGTCATAATATAGAAGGCACTGACACACGTGAAGTTTTATTCCTCTCACTCTTTTTCCATCATCCTTGGGACAAATTTCCTCTACTCGCATATAAAAAGTTCATCCATTCCCCTAACAACAAATTGGAAGACGTTCGAAAAGTTAGCTTGATAAAAGAAGAAAGGATAATATACTTGTGTGTGATTCCCTGTTAATGTATGTACGGGACAGTGCTTGGGATATGGAAAAATAATTTAATTCCTTCATTTTCCCCACACAGAAAATATTCAATAACCTTTCCCTTGTTCTTGCCTTCACCCCATAATAATAATATTAATAATAATAATAATAATAATAATAATAATAATAATAATAATAATAACAATAATAATAATAATAATAATAATAATAATAATAATAATAATAATAATAATAATAATAATAATAATAATAATAATAATAATAATAATAATAATAATAATAATAATATATAATGAAAATAGAGAAGCTTGTTTACTTACTCTGTTGTGAAAAGTGAGGCCATCGATGTGTTGACGGTACATGGAGCTATTCAGTGTTGACATCATCTTCATTCCTCTCTCTGTCTCTGGTCAAAAAGAAAACATCATCAGTTCGTATAATAATAATAATAATAATAATAATAATAATAATAATAATAATAATAATAATAATAATAATAATAATAATAATAATAATAATAATAATAATAATAATAACAATTGTAGGAGAGGATGGGGCTAACGATTCCAGTAAAGAGTATTACATTACAGATTGCAGGTTTCAGAGAATGTACTGTTTTGTAATTATTGTTTCAGAGAATGTACTGTTTTGTAATGCATGCAGCTGGCAGGAGTCAGTAACGTTAGATTTTTCCAACTACAGTATACATAATTTCTAGGTACTTCAAGTGGTCAGAGGGATCCTGCATGAACAAGTGGGTGACAATTCTTTCCTATAAACCTGACCAGGCACAGAACAGTATACTAATTAACATAAGGGGATATTCTCTTGTTGCTGAATTTAAAGGTCTCTGATTCCTCCAAAGTATGCCACGAAACATATCCCCTTTTTGTATACCACTGAGGGCGTCTGTATTCTGGCATAGTTATATAGGTGGTATCAGTAGTTGCCTTTCAATTTACCAACAAGTGAATCCTCTTTAAAAAAATAATCCATTTCGAATAGTTTACAAGAATCAGTCTAGGCTCCATTTCTTCAACAGAGACAAGGATTTATGCATTTGTCTTTGCTGTTGGAGAAATATTTCCTTCATTACATTAATATGCCTCTCTAAGAATTATGCATGACCTCCTCACTCACCTTCATTGAAAGTTTGACCAAAACCTGTATAAAGGGAATCACCATCTTAACAATATGTCTCATGAAATAAAAGTGAGGAGGTTTGGTGCACTGTGACGCAGATTTTGGATACGTATACAAAAAAAGATCACATACACACACACACACAGCGCCCTCGTCCGTTTTATCAGTCTTTTCTTTCCTAATTTTAAACACCAAAACATGATTACAGACTGGAGTACTTACTATCGGATTTGTGGTACTGTATATACCGGTAATCAAAGTAAGTTTCCAGAAATTTGAATTGGTTATTAAACAAATAATAACAGTACGAAAAGTTAGGCAAAGTTTTACTTCATAATTCTGCACAATGACACTATAAAAAAAACTAAGAAGGAAAGGAACTGAAAGGAATAGTTTGGGCAATGTGCTTGAGAGAGTCGACGCCAGAAATAGTAACATTGTTTATCTATATATTTTGTATACCTTGATCTTCGTGTTTTGAAGTGATGAGAGAGACGAGGTATATTTTTGGCTTCAATCGTGTTGTTTGCCTGCTTTTGAACTGCTTGTTGACCTATATACTTGCAACAGCACTGAATTAAATCTGAGTAGGGACTGACTGATACTTGGGCTGGTGACGAGAGACACCCTGGTTCTTCAGGATGTCCACATCCTCTCTTGGAATTGTTATGATTCACTAAGGGTGCCATTTGTGCCTCTTGTTTATAATTAATTACACATCTTTTTATGTATTTTGTTATAAAAGTAACTGGTGTCTCATTTAAGAAGATAATATATATAATTAAGAAATGGAACGTCCCATTCTTGAGAAATATAGGATGATAAAGAAAATAATTAAAGATTTTTCAGATTAATCAGTTTAAGTGATGATGTCCAGACGAGATTTTTATTTTCTATGTTTATGTATTCTTTGTTGATCTTCATATTTTCCACACAGAAAGAGGAGTAGGGATCATCATTACACTCACACTAACAATGCTGTATATAGTTGTAAGTTCAAAATATGTTTATCGCTTATGCTAATCCTAAAATGAATATCTTGATTAAAGGGAGAATACACGTTTGGTACATTAGAGTCCTTTGCTTCCTCCAAAGTATGCCAGGAAACAGTACCAAGATAACAAAAATAATGGTGGCCTAATGCTTGGAATATAGGAGTTTGGAGGAATCAGTTGCTCCAGATTTACCAACACTATATTATATTATCTCCCCCTTCATTAATGGCCCTGAGACACAGTAGCCATATTGGAGACAAATGATTCCTCCAAACTATTCCATAAAATCAACACTTGTTTCGAGGATATACTGTAAATCTGTTTCGTGTCACAGTTTGGAGGAATCAGTAGTCTCCCATTTTCTCGTGTATTGATAGAAACTGTTTAGGTCTCTTCGTTTTGATAATTAAAGCCAAGTGAATTATTTATTATCTAATGGTTGTCTATGTATGTCTTCCTCCAGCGGTCACAACTATGTCAATATTAGGAGGGAAATTTTACAGAAACATACAGCTGTACTCAGGAACAAATATTCTCTCCATAGGTAATTCATTTATACCGTACCGGAAAATTTCTTAATTAAAATCTCGTATTTCTAGTTGCGAACGGAGAAGCAAATCTAATCTCACATTTCAACCCTCGAAGATGCTGCCGACAAAGTGAATGGATGATGAATTTTATTATTTATATAACTGTGTTGGATGTGCTTGTAATGAAAATATGGAAAAGATATATAGGTTTGTAATGATTTGTGAGGATGTGTTCCAAGTTGGGTACCATATGATCAGGTGGCATGTAGACTTGGAGAAATAAACAGTAGGATATACTGTACTGAAGAGGCTTCAAATATTTGGCCCTTCTCTTTTTCTTTTTATCATTTACGCCGTCATTTATTATTCGAGTTCTAAGTTTACTTTAATTAAGGGACCTTGTGTGATTGTGCATGAAAATTGGAGGCTTCTGATTCCTCCTGAGCATGCCACGAAACAAGCTTCTTCTCTATACAGTAGATGTGTGTGGTTCGTGGCAATATTTGAAGGACTCATTTATCTCCATTTTTCTGACTACATCACAGGGGTTCCATTTATATACAATACAAGCCCCAACACACACTCAGGGAACGCTGCAGCTGAAGGCCATGAAGTTAGGGTACATTATATGGTACAGAAATTATGTCATGGAAATAATAACAGTAAAATATAAGGAAAACATTGGTAATAATATTAAATAAAATCAAAACAAAGACAAAAATAACAATAATATGATAGTAAAAACTATAATAACACACTGAACAACAATATCACAGACAAGAAAATTATTGTAGTTCCCCTGGTATTACAAATACGTTTTCTTTCATACTGGCACTGGGAGGGGCGGACGTAAACCCAAAGAGAATTGAGTACGGATATTGTTGTAGGGATTTGAAATTTAGCCAACCCATTTGTAAATAAATGAAAGATAATAATACATCCTTTATAAATATGAAAACTAGTTGGAAATCTGTATATGAAAATGGTTATATATAGAAGTGAGGTGTAACTATTTATTTGTGTCTCCGTTTCTACGCAGACAAGCCCCGGGGAGAAGAAGCAGCTGTTGTTGTGAGCCTCAGCCAGCCAGCCAGCCTCTGCCAGTATGAGCGTGAGCGTTGTCGTGTGAGGTGACGTGTTACTATTTCACAAATCGTGTGTGTTTATGCCATCCTTCTTTGTTTTGTGCTGCAGTCGTGACAGCACAGGAGTCGTGTGATTAGTGCTAGCCCTATTGTTTTGATTAATAGCGGAAGGAACTAATAGATCTCCTTAGTATTTATCATTTGGCAACTGAGATGAAAGCTTGAATGGTCCACCATGGAAATACTAATATATCGTAACTTCAGACGTATCCTCTTGATGATGCACATCATTTGGTATGATTTCGATTTTTGTGAAGTGTGACGATGGAGGTATAAGCTTAGTTAAGGTGCTCGGAAGTTTGTGAAGAGGTTGACAGGCTCGCCAACCTACACTTCCTGACTGTTGCTCGCCAGACTCTAGTCGTCATGGCTGAGAAACAGACCATCTTGGGCCTGGGGATCAAACCAGTGCCCATGAAGTTGTTCGCCACCTGGGAAGTGGACAGGACACCACCCAACTGTATTCCAAGGTAAGGAAAGGTGTGTTTGATAGTCCCCAGGCGGCTGCTGCTCCTGCTCCACCCAGGCTCCCACTGAACAATAGACGCCTGAATCCTGGCGCGTCTACAGGCCCCAACTCTCGCTCCCCTCTCACTCCGTCATTCCTCTCATGATTATCCAGTTCTAATTGCTCAGTGAATGATTGTGTAGTGCAACATTTACTCTGTGTCATTAAGTCTCTCTGGAGTGATGGTTGGTTATCCTTTCTGGTAATCAGGTGATGACTGGTACCGAATTGTATACTGTTAATTACATCAGATGTAATTACTTTTATTATTTAGTAAGTTATTAGGGAAGATAAGTTTAATTTATTATATATATCGAAAAGTAACTATGAAAATTGTTAATGTTCAGCTATCTTCATTTTGTGCGCTAGATGAGTGATTCCATTCACTGCTTATGTATTATGATTTCATTTCACTGCTTATATGACATTTCGTTATGTTATTAGATAATCTTATCATGGGAAACATAATGTCAATATCATATGATTGCATTTCCTGGATTGTATCAGCATGCAGGAGACAAGGCCAGCATCAGACCTAGCCGGTTCCTTCGTCTATACTGAGCCTGAGCGTTTCACTTTGAAAACAACAAGCAGGCGACGTACGGACGGTCAGACCGGTCGGTCACTGTTCTCTAGCCCTCCCTCTGTTGTCAAGGGAGTGTTTCTCCTGCTGGGGTGATGGATCCGTCACGTGAATGTCTAGGTGGCTGTAGTCAAGGAATGTCCTGTGCTGTGTGTGTTCAAGGCTACAGCACGACCCTTACAAAGCACCCTCTCCACCCCCTTCTCCCCAGCACAAAGGTTCTCTACCCCCCCAGTCCCCATACCATTATCCCCTACACCTGCCCTCGCCCTGCGTCCACTACCACCACCACAACATATCATCATACAGTATATTAATTCCTCGCACCTCAGGGGTATTCAGACACGATTGTCATAACACTCACCTGCTACTCCTTGTTTAATCAAAAGCTGTCAGTTGATGAGTTAATCTTTGTACCTTTGACATTGTTTTCCTACTTATCCCTGACATTTTATCATTGACCCCAGGACTACGTAAGTTAAACAAGTTTAAGTTACATTTTTTATTCTAGGAAACGTTTTACCTGGAACACATACACAGCATCATTATTCTGTCATTTAATCACATAGGCTACATGACAGCATGTAGGTTAGGCTACAATACTTGAATTGTTATCCACCACACCCACCTCCTCTTGCTTTCCCTCGAACCACAATTTTTCCTCCCACCCACTCCATTTTCCTCATCTCCCTTCTCACTACTGACATCTCCCACTATACCTGTTTCATCTATACTCCCACTTTACCATATACAATACTACATCATATATTCCGTTACACCACAGACATTCATCCTCGTACCACAGTTACTATTTCATTCTCCATATCCCCCTTCACATTACTGGCGTCCCTCCCTCCTCTCGCCACGCCCACACCATGATACACTGTCTGCCATCATCAATACGGTACCACTCTACAATTAACGTTTGTTTTGGTACCCAAGTATTAGTGACGATCAAATATAATTTCTTCTTGAAAGGCCTAGTAATTTGTTACGAGATTCATTCCTTGTATCAAAATGTGTAGTTGGGGGTACCGGTATTTCATTTACTTTTCCACTCCCTTGACTGCAGGTGATGATGAGCGAGGTGATGATGGTTATGATACGATGAACTAGCGTTTCGCTGGATATGTTTAGCTGATAAAAGCTTAATATAAGTTGAAGCACCTTAAATTCACTGATAACATATCTAGCCTAATTTTTCGCCGCTGTTCAGACATCATGTACAGGAGAAAAGAGCGAACAAGACTCGATAAATTTAAAGATCCCGAGTTAACATATTCCTGATGAAGGGTAGGCCTAGTATGGTGACAGTAGTAGCTCTTCTCAAGCTGTGATGGATAGCCTATTTTTGTGTGAGACGAGCCAATCATTTTCCCATATTATGATATTTTGCCGCAGGTCAGATTGAAAGTTCGATACTATGCCCAGACCAGAGGTTGGGATAATTTACTGTAAAATAAAGGACGCAAGTTGATGCAGGTTACGGACGAATTTTAATTCTGGTGGGAAGAGGCCTACGGTGTGCATGCTCACTGGCCCTACCTGCCTAACTTAGTGAGCGAATAACACAGCAAAGATAGGTTAGGCTATATCACCGTTCTTGTAAGCCGTCACAGGTCGCTTAGCCGAGGCTAATTTTTTCAGGGTCAGTGGGGAGAGTAAGAAGCTTTATGATTTTATCCATTGAAGAAGGGAATATTCTAGTTCTTGCATTATATTATTCAAAATAGCCCTGTATATCACGTCTAAGATGTTATTAATTTGGCTAGCTTACTTGAAAGAGCTTTGCTAATACTCTTTGAATGGCAGTACAGCTTCCCTCCAACGCGAAAGTTGTCTGGTGGTAGTGTGATACGTAAAAGTCAACCGTTGTTAAAGAATTTACCTTACAGCCCTCATGGAGGACATGTAGGGATAATAATTAGTTAGGTTCATCATAATTCTGTAGGATATCGGTTAGGCGAGGCCTATACGGGATTCTATCTATTAGTCGTTGTCGTGGCACTTTTGTATGTTTAGTAATAACTTGGGCTAGCCTATCCTGAGAGTTAGGGTAGCCTATTCTTGTTAACGAGATGTTACCCTCCATGGTGTGTTAGGCTTTCCTCTGGTGTTTAACTAATGCTGGCTAGCTGCTTCTTATCTTCCCAGGATGTTTACACGTACTCTGTTGTACCTATTATATTCAAACCTTAACCTGATGCCTCTTGGGTTAATTTCTGTACTTAATGGAGCTTATTAAGTGCCGTATTAAACACTGAATACACTTAGTAAGCAAAATTCCAACAGAGTAATTGCTAGAAAAGCGACGAAGACTTCACGGGACTTGACCGGAAAACCATGATCATGGCCTCACGAGGTGTAAGGTAAGGTTCAAGGTCAACCTACTCTGAGCAAGTTAAGGTTATCAGTGAAAGGTGGGTAGCCTAATCTCATGCCTTTGTAGGAGTTTGGGAGTACCAATAGCGTCCTTGAAGAGGCTAACTACAGTGCCTGACGAATATGCATCGATTCACTTCTAAGAAACATGACCTTAGATACACAATTTCGTACAATCCAGAGTATTATGTTACAGATGTAATGTGAATGATTGTATAATTTGGATTACAATATATTTTACCGAAATGGATAAGAAAATGAGGGCACCGATACTTTTTCTCCAGATCAAGAGAAATAGAGTATAAATCTTACCAACAGAGGTATAGCTGACAGTTTCTCAATAAACACTGCATACAAGACAATGTTAGACCGAGACCTGATAAGTTGTATATCCTTATATAGTTTTCCCGTGTGAACAATTTTCCTTTGCACTCTCAAGCCTCCTTCTGACAAAGCTTGTAAGTCTAATAGTAAAAAAAAGAGTGCAAGAGAAAATTGTAAATTCCATAGATGGCTGTTGCCTTAAAAGTAATGTAGCCATTTTACATCACAGTAAAAACAATGGTTTAGATGTATATCCTTTTCCTTGCCAGCACTGTAGATGGGTAGGGAGACCTGTCACCTTTTTTCTCTACGTACTCTAAGGCTAGGCCTATATGAGAACAGCAACGATTTGCCGGCAAATTTATGTGGTACTTTACATCCTTGGTATAGGAAAAGAGACCTTTTGAGGGACCATTAGCCTATTCCTAACTCATTGCCAACACGATACTCAATCTCACTTGGGCACACTTCCGCGCTGCACCGGTACTGTCCGGTAGGAACCAGTAATTTGCTGCAGTATTTTCCAGCTCGCTTTCCTATCCCCTTAAAGCTGCTCATCTCTCTCTCTTGTCAACTTGAGAACTCGACTGTAGAATGTTATTACTCTCTCTCTCTCTCATATCGCCGTCTATAACCACCGATATTTTCCATATTGTGTTGTGTTGTGCTACAGCTAGGCCTACTAGGGTCCAGAGTGCCGGGAATGAGGTGTGCTTGTTTCCTTTGCTCGATTAAGATTCTTGGACTATTGAGGGGAAATTATAGTCCTTTGGTTCTTTGATGAATCATAGTAGGCCACCGTACAGAATTCGTCAAGAATTTTGATCATGACCACAGTGTTCTTCCACAATAGTCAACAAATGAATCGCCATCGCCGAATTTATTTAAACTCCCAACCCTGATTTATTGGGAAAACGTCTGTATATTCTCCAGACAATGGACAAGGAGGCTCACCAGACAAAAGATTTCTGAAGGAGGAATTTTTTACCATGTCTGGATTGTAGCTATATTAGACATATAGCTTCTTTGGCAAAGAGGTGGCGTTGTCTGAGGTATGTTAATATGTGCGAGCGTCGTAGTATATCGCCTGACCACTATTAAGAGGATATATTGGGTCGTTTAGATAATTTACTACGGTACCATGTATAACCGACCGACACATGTTAGTAGTTACCGTGAGTCACAAAAAGTCGCCACAGTTTGTACTATTTTGTCTTAAAGTGTGTAAAGACTTCCCCGTAGGGATCTAATATGCCAATTGTGTGTAAACTGAAATTGATAGGGTATGGTAGGCTTAGTCCCTTGGGTGCGATGGAGATGTGCTGTATGTCTCTCAGTGGGGTTGTTAGCTTTTACGGGAAAATAAATAGCTCGTGTGTGTAGAACAGGTTAGATAGGTACTGTTGGTTGTAGGCTACACCAGTGCCGGTAGCATTTATATCATTTTTATTAGGCTTAGCTATATTCATTTAGAGAAGACTTAGCATAGTCTTACGTAGAAGGCTTACTATAGTAGGCTATACTTATTCTGTTTGGGCTAGACCTAATTGCCTTTACGGATGCATTGATTTTTAACCCAACCTGTTCATATTTATACCTACTTATCTTTCTGTGTGTGGCGGCATCTGTTGATCAATCATGCTTACGGTATTTTAATTAAGTATCGCATAGCTCTTGATATATAATGCTAATGATATCATATCATACCGTACTGTCGTGCTACCAGAAATTCATTACCCGGCCCATAGGCAACCTAACTCCCGGGACTAATTTCTTTTGTCATATCAAAAGGATTACCAACCTGCTAGGAAGACAGAAAGTGTAAAATCACAGTCGTCAATACTTTGGCTTGATGTGAATCCCGGCAAAGGCTAGCCTATATTTCATCCATCCTTGGGCTGTGTTTGAAAGCTTGCAAACCATATCCCAATGGACTTAATCTCAGAATATGAGTAGGCCTAACGAGTAGGCTAACCACATGAATGTTTTCGTCTCTGCCGTTGACCTTTACGAGATTATTGATTCTCTTGTAACCACTCCAGGCAGATCCTCTTCGTTTCCATCGTTTTCCCGATACTTGTGATTGGCTGCCTCCATCTTCTGATATCTGTCGCATCCTCTTCCGTCACTCCTTCATTTCCTCCCTATAACTGATAGATCCGCCCTCATCTGTTAACGTTCTATGTAGCTTAGATACCGATACTGGGGGGATGATGATTGATCTCAATAACGTCACAAACAGCACATATGTTGGTGTTTCGAAGCATAATTTTGAGGAATCAGTAATGTGTATGAGGAATGTGTGTCGTACCGGTATTCTTAGTCCATGAAATCAGGTTTTATGAACCCAAAGCACAACTAATCTATTGGGTGGAATAATTGCCCGCAGGTTTAGTGTTATATCTAGTTATTGTTGGCAGCTGCAGCAGACTGGCATTTGCAGTAGGTGACACGTGGAGAGTCATTGAGAAAAGAGGTACACTCAGTAGCTCTCATACCCTGGAATATGCAAGTAAATTCATGGCTGCCTGCAAATAGGTTGTGTCTATGAAAGTACAGTACTGTAGTATATAATGTGTTGGCCCTTTTGTGCTACACCACATAGCCTACCGTAGGTCAGTAGGTCAAGATAAAGGGCTGTAGGCCTATGCTTTACATTTGTAACATGTGTCCAATCCTATGTCGACTTAGGAGCCTGGAGCTGTATTTGTGATTAGGCTATTTATAAGCAGCTGATTTAATTAATAGCCATATGGTATGAAGCAGCTGATGTAATTATTACCCATATACAATTTCTCAGACCCCTTTCAGGCATTAATTTATGAAGTCTACGCTGAACAGAGCATGCCTTGCTTAATGGTTATGTCGGTAGAAAGTAACAACAACAGATGGTAACATTCCTTGTGTTGCTGGAAGTCATGGTTTCTCTCTCAATCATCCTCATTTGGGCTTCACTCTCGTATTTAATTCAGTTCCTGTCCAAAAGTTGTACCAGCCTGCTGTTCTTGTTTGTCTGCCTATTTTCTATTCAAAATGAATCATTGCCAACTTACCTTCTAATTCCTTTCTTGCTTAGCCTACTCTCCCTTGTGCTTGTAGGCTATACCGTGCCATCCTGATGATTTTCCCTGTTGTTTTCCTTCCTTTCTGAGTTTTGTTGGTCTGTTGCCTTCCTCTTAGTTGCTTAATTGTTTGCCTGCCTTTTTTGGGTCTGTTTGCTAGTATTTCTTCCAGTCAACCTTCGTCGTAATGGTTGTTTAATCTGCCTGCCTGCCTTCCATTCCTTTTGTCTGTCTGCTTGCCTTCCTTTTTGTCTCCCTAACACCAAACTGCTGCTTACTATCTGCCTGTCTGTTTTCTCACATCCTCTTTGTTCATGAGGGCTTCTCTTGTTGCAGGCTGTACCGTACCGTTCCTCCCTCCTCCTCCGTTTGCTTTGATCTTCATTCACCTCATCACGTTCCTTCTCCACCACCTGCTGCCTCTTCATCCACCTCGCTCTCGCCCTCTCCCTTTCATCCTCCTCTTCCTTGCCATAGTCATAACCTTCATCTTCCCTTTCCTAATCTTATTCCTGCTTCTTCTTGTCCCCTGTTGAATTCATCATAGCCTACTAGAGAATCAGAAGAGGCCTCATAATTTAGCCTATAGCCTCTTTATAGGTTAGCTTAATCCTCTTCCCAGACCACCTCTTTCTCAATTGATGTTGATGCAGTTTTCTGTACTGTAGTGAGAATAAAAAAGGATGTTGATGCGGTGTAGATAGTTTTGTAATGTACAGAACAGGTAGGCCTACAGTAAGTATTGGTAACAGGTCATAAAGTGAACCAACCCGTATGGTATAGTAATAAGCGGATATCATAGGTAACCATCCCTTTGAAGGGATTAGATGGGTGGGAAGGATCTTAGGCTTGTACTTACATGCGTTCTCATACTATTAGAGTAGGCCTAGTTAAAATAGTTCGATCAACAACTGTAGAAAGGGCCAGAACATTCTTTTATCTCATTCTTCTTGTCCATTTAATTCATCCGAGTGTTTTCCTTGTTAACAATTTCTCATTCACTCTCTCCCTCATCCCCTTGCCTCTTGTGAAATACATCGACTTTCCTTTCCGTGTTTGGCTATTATTTCCCCTCTTATTCTTCACAAAACAATGGGCTTCTATTCTTTCTCTCTCTCTCTCTCTTTCATCCGTCCGAAGCCAAAATAATCTTCCTTGATAAGAATGACGTGAGTTTTTACTGCATTTTTATCCGGTAGGCTACTCGTATTAACTCCCGACCATCCCTTATGGACGAACAGTACTGTAAAGTTTGAACTGTTGGCCTCTCTGCTTGCCTATCCATCTGCCCGTGTCTTCCATTCGTTATCTCCATCCTCTCCCACTTCCTCCCTCTCTGTCTTCCATCATACGATGCGGTTGTTGACAGAAACTTCCACTTCCCTTCTCTCCAACGCTCGGTCCCCTCTCACCCTCCTCACTTTTTATCCCTTCCCTCATCTCCCTCCATTTCATCCCTTTTTTCTCCATGCCTCACTCGTCTTCCTCCCTCCCTTCCCTATTGGCAATACGGCTACATAACATAATTATGGAGAAAGGTCAAAAAGCGACCTGTCCTCGCATGATGTCCTTACCTGCCTAATGATGTTGCTTCCAAACATTTTCTTTTGTTCAATAACACTCTGGTGGCACCCGTCAAGGACATACATACTACACAGGCCTAGACCCAGGGGAGTGCACAGACATGACCACGACACGGGGTTTGTGCTATAGGTACTGTAAAATGTAAGTCTTAAGGGCAATAGAGAGTTACAGATGGGTAGTTAACATTGTATGATGTGGCTTCGACGGGAGTGGTGGTATATATAGGCCTGTAGGCTATATTATATTAAGTGGGCGATGGAGTAGTGGTGGTGGTGGTGGTAGTGGCCCAAGTGATATTGTTATTTATTGGAGTGTTGTTGTTGGTGGTAGGTGGTGGTGGTGGTAGGTGGTTGTTGGAGAGGTGATGAAGGTGGTGGTGGTAGGTGGTTGTTGGCCCGCTGCCTGCTTCCTCAGTTTACGGGGGGCAAGGAGGGAGACGAGATGAAAAGAAAGGGTGAAAGGGAGGGAATGAGAGAGGGAGAGAGAAGATATTTTTCATGTTCGCATTGGTAACATCAGAGAGTGAGGAAAATGGTAAAATTAAGATTGTTGTCATTTAATTGGAGTGGGTGAGGCAGACAAACCTTTGATCAATCATACTGGCACTTCTTTCTTTCTTTTCACGTCTGCCTGTCGTCAACCGCTCTTGGGCCGACTCGTTCCGTTTACATTTTCAGGCGTCCATTAAGTCTTGAAACAGGCTGGAGGACGGAGGAAAATGTGCTTAAGCCTAATGTAGTAATGCCCGCTAACGCCATATTCTTCCTACAAAAATTGTCGTCAAGTGAAAAGGGAACAAGTTAGGCTACTAATATGATGCAATTTTTATTCTCACTCTTGGCTCGTTGAAAAACCTGGGTGTTACCATAAGTTATTTGTAATTGGACTGTGGTGTTGTTTGTAACTTTGCATTTGGTTTACTCGACAAATATTGAGCTTGTGCCGTGGAATGCATACTGTACGATATTTTTGAGTTGTGGGATGTACACTATCGATTAGGCTTTTTGATTGTTTTGCAGCTGACGTTTAATGTCCATAGCCTAACCCTTAAAGACTGTCTGCGATTGGCTGAATCTCACCAACTAGATATTTTTTTGTAGGGATGATGAGTCCATTTATCAGTCATTGAGATGCGCAAGAGTTAAATATGGTTTGGATAGTTTATCGCCAGCAAGAGAAAAACAAACCCTAGTGTGTAGATGTAGCAAGTTTGTGGTAGGTTCTGAGACAGCAAGAATGAAACTGAGTTAGGCCTATGGCTCAAGTAGTTGGAGTGTATTGTGACAGGGTTAGGGTATAGGGTACAGGATTGAGAATGGCAGAGAGAGGGGTGGGGGGAGCGTTTTGCGATGGGGTCGAGTTATTGTAGCTTACTAGTGAGAGTGGGAAGGATGGGGTGTGGCAGTACAGTACTGGGGTGGTAGTGAGAGGGATGGGGTGTAACAGTTATGTGGTGCTACTGGAATGGGATGATTGTGTGGTAGTGCAGGTGGTGGCAGTGGGTTTGCGGCGAGCCCGTATAATGGTTGGGGTTTAAAACATGAGGCTGGGATGTGATGTGGCTCAGTTGTTGGTGAGTTGAGGGAAGGAGGGAAGGTTCAACCAGCCAGTCAGGAGCGACAAAGATTAATTCAACTCAACTCCACACTCATTTATATCTCACTATTAGCCTACCTCCCTTGTCAACCACTGTATAGCTAATACCTGTAGCCTATTAGCCGAGCCTACCTACCGTACTAGCGTAACTCTCCTGTGCTCCCTTTAGGCCTACCCTCGATAATAAAACAGAGCAAAACTAAACAATTCAAGAGCCTACTGTTGAACATCACCCCCAATCCACCACCCGTACCTACCGACCCCGTTGCCAACACACACTGTTATGATAGTGAGGTGTAAATGATGGTGGTGTGCCGCCCCTTTTGGCCCGTCCCGTAATGCACTACTTAGGGAACATTAGGGGTTGGCTGGCCCCTTGCCCATAACACACACACATCCCCCCTCCCTCCTCTCTCTCTGGCATCTGTCGTGAGGAGCCAGAGTTAAAAATATATACCAACTGTAGTATGAGGTCATATTATCTATTGGTGTGTCTGCGTTCCCTTTTTGCGACGCGGCCCAGTTTTGTCATGGTTCAGTCAAGGTCAGTTGGCACGTCCCGTGAGTAGCAAGGATTACGGTACTTTTCACTCGTGTTCATGACAGCTTGATTACGGACACTGTCTCTTACACTGACGGGTATGGATGATGAAGTTTATGGTTTGGTGTAACAGTCTCTCTCCTCGCCAGTTATTGTCATAAATAGCATCAACAGAAAAAAAAAGGAGGGAGCACCAATGGCCATTATTATTTTACTCCTGGGATGAGGAGTCTCCCTTCTCTTCTTACTCTTCTCTGAATCATCTTCGTTTCTTTCAGCTCACCATGGCATACCCGGTGCCTCCTTGTGGTACCTTCGCTTATAAAGTAGGACTATATTCGTTAGAAAGGAATATAAAATGTAATTTGGTATAGCTTACGCTATGGGAAACAGTGGAAGGAAATTAGGGATATTTTTGTGTAATTATAAATGTATATACACGTATACGCTATGTAGACTAGCTACGTCAAGGAAAAGTGGAAGATAATAGTTCATTATTGTAAGCTAAGGACATAAAAGCTAATACAAAATGTTGACCTTACGAGTATTGTGTCAGAGACAGACGCATACATCTCCACCAGCTTCATTCAGAACGGTACACTATACCGTCTGGTGTGTGGTTGTCTGTCTGGACCGAGCAGTCTTCACACACACACACATACACACACACACTGGCTACGGGAATAATTTTTACGTCGTAAATTTAGGGCTTCGCTGCGCGCTTACGACCCTCGCATTTTTCAATTAGCCTTCATGTGCTGGCTTTTGTTGACATCCCAGCCATTCTAGTAGTAGGCAGACGAATCAGAGAGAGAGAGAGAGAGATGGGGGGAGAGATGTATACGAGAGAGCAGGACAGGAGACGCCCATGTGGAAGAGTGACATGGAGTGCAGGGGGTGAGTTGGCAAGGGTGAGGGTGAGGAGGGTCCCGTACACTGGATGACCATCTTGAGACAGGGTACAAACAGGCTGTGTTGCCAGACGCTACAACTCGCTATCTAACTCAGGCAAAAATTGTCTCGAATTCAGTCCAGCTGATGGTGGTGCCTGGGAGGGGAGGGAGGTATAGTGGCGGGGACTGTGTGGAGGAAGTGGTGGTGATAGGAGGCGGGAGTGGCGGTCAGGACTCAAGACTGTGGAGGAAGTGGTGGCGGGAAGTTGTGGTGATTGGAGATAATAGTTGTGGTGACTGGAAATGGTCATGAGGAGAAGTGGTAGTGGTTTCGGGAAATATATATTTTTTTTTGGGGGGGGGAAGATGGAAATAAGGTTTCTAATTCTCCAGATTCCTTAACCCTTAAACAACGGTTAGCATAAATTTTAAATTGTAAGTGGACTAGGCTACGACCAATGATTGTTAAATTATTTTAACTCGTTCTCTCTCTCTCTCATGCTATGTGGAGGATCGGAGGTTTAGTGACCCATTGAGCTGCTTGCAACTAAGCACTGAGCTCAGAAATACCACACAGAGAGAGAAGGGAGGGAGGGAGGGGTTACACAGCTGGAGGCCACACACATTTTATTGCTGTCCAAACGAGATGGTCTGTCCTTAGTGTAAATAAATTATATAAAACCACATTATGCCCTACCCCACTAAATTATGAGCTGTGAATGATAATAAAATCGAAGAAAATATGTATACCGGGAAAACAACACAGAATAGATCTAGTATTGTAGGAAGAGGAAAAGTTGAATATAAATAGTGGTAGAAAGAGAGAAGAGAATATTGGATGAAGTCGGGAGGGGTTAGACGAATGAGGATGATGAGGAAATGAGGATTAAGGGGGATAAAGAGGAAAATGGGTTGGAGAATAGAAGGCAGCAGCCAAGACGAATGGAGATGGATTTAAGGATTGGGGAAGACTGCGTGAGGTGGCTAGCGAGTGGAGGAGAAGGGAGGGGTGAGGGGGGTGAGAGACTTATATTATGTTGGTGAGAGGGAAAGGTTTATATAATTTTACCGTATATATAAGTGTTTGTAATGTGTATGGAGTGTAGATAGGACTGGGGTGTTGGTGTCTTATGGGTTGCGGGAATAGGAGGAAGGTGAGGTGTGTGATAGGTAAGGCATTTCAGAGGTGGATAAGTAAGAGAGGGAAGCAGGAAGAATGGTAAAGGTGAGGTATAGGCTATAATGGGTAGCGTTTGAGTGGACCGTTGTGTTGAGTGTTGGTGTGGGTGTTCGAAGATGGCAATGTGAGGTCGGGTGCATAGATGAGGGAAGTGTGAGGAAGGTAGATAGCCTAGGCAGTTACTAGTGTGATTGGTGAGAACTTGGGTGGATGGGGGAGGTGTGTGTGTGAGAGAGAAAGGAGGTGGGTGGGTGAGAGAGGCAGGAATGTGAGGGAGGGTCTACCAGTTAAAGTGGAGAGAGCTAGTTCAGCCCCCTCCTCTCTCTCTCTCTCCCTCTCTCTCTCTCTCTCTCTCTCTCTCTCTCTCTCTCTCTCTCTCTCTCTCTCTCTCTCTCTCTCTGTTGCTGGTTAGTTTTCGTTTCTGCCAAGTCACTTAGTTTCTCACATTCATTCATTTATTAACACACTCACCCACACCATAATCATTCGGATAAACATTCATTAAGTCATTCGTTCGCACTCATACCTACTCTTCCTCTCACCTATTATCTCACCCTTAGACCAATAACTTAATTTCTCACTAACTCATCTATTCACGATCTAATTCTGCCACTGAGTTATTAATCTTTAACATCTCGTATACCTGTCACTTCACACGTTACATAAGCTCAAGTAATATTGATTTTTCATCCTCATAAAATTATTGCCCATCTGTGGCATCTTATCCATTTACCATCTTGCCCTTCCACCCACTTCCCCTTCCCCCACATGCTCACCAGTACACACACACACACACACACACACACTCACACTCCACCCCCATCCATCCATGCTCATCACCTTTACACACGCATTCTTCACCCTCCTACACACTTTTCCCCACCTTCCTGTCACACCTTCCTCCCACACACTCCTTCCCTCCCTCTCACACACTCCTTCCCTCCCTCCCACACACTCCTTCCCTCCCTCTCACACACTTAGCCTACTGGTACCGCCTTGTACTTGGATCCTTCCCTCTCCTTCGTACCGTACTCCATGCATCTTTACATGCAGACACTCGCTCCCACCACCATTAACACTTCTCCCACTGTCATTACCAATCACCCTTCAATGCATTCTATCCCTCTGTCACATAGCCTACATACATCCTCTGCTCTCTCTCTCTCTCTCTCTCTCTCTCTCTCTCTCTCTCTCATCAACTTGCCACCTTGCCTTTATTAGTTTTCCGAGACCTAACCTTTACCATTTTTTTGTTTGCGTGTCAGCCTGAAAAGAAAAAATTACCTCCATTTTTAAACTCCTGGATGATGATGATGATGGGAATGAGGTTTGGAAAATGGAACAGGTTAGGGGTGAGGGAGTTGGGTTAGCCCCTTGGAAATGAATGAAAGGTTGGGGTTAAGGTAAGGAGGAGGGTCAGGATGAAGAAGCAGTGTAATGGGGTTGAATTGAGAGGGTGGTGCATGTTAGGGGAAGTTGCCAAGGTCAGGAAAATTTAAGTAAGGGAAATATACAAAAAAAGTAGGTAATGAGTTAAAGTGGGTATTAGGTAGGTCAGGGTCTGGGGAAATGTGTATGGGGAGGTAAAAGGAGCGTCATACTGAGGGGAAATGGATAAGGAGTCTGTAAAAGGGGTGTCATAGTGAGGGGAAATGGGTAAGGGGCTGTTAAAAGGGAGTCGTTGTGAGGGGAAATGGGAACGGGGGCTGTAAAAGGGACGTCATACTGAGGGGAAATGGGTAAGAGGCAGTAAATTGTAAGTCAGGGTGAGGGTGAGGGGAAATGGGTAAGGGGCGTTATAATGGATGTCTGAGAAATGGGAAGTTGTAATGGGGGAGTAAAGGCAGAGACAGAGCAGAGGTTGAAGTTGTAGCCTAACACTAGAATCAACTTTATTGGTCCCTCCTTGGTGTAAAATTGTTTCACTCACTCACCGCGTCACTGCTGAAGGGATAAAATTACACCCCTGACCTTCCTCTCCTCTCTCTCCTCTTCACTTTCTGGCATCTCCTCACCTTCACCTTGCTACCATTTTCACCTTTTCTTCTCTACCATTTCACCATCTCACTTTCACCTGGTTTTCATTTTCACCATTTCTCTACGTTCAGACTTCTATTCACCTTCACCTATTACTATTATTCTCACTTTCACCTGGCCACAATTCTCACCATCTCACCCCCGTATTATCTCCTCGACCTTCCTCACTTCTTACTGTCTCTTCATTACCTTCACTTGATCTCCTTTCCCTTATCCTGACCTCATCATCACCTCACACTCAACCAACCAACACAACCTCTTCATTTCCTCCTGACCTCATCACCACCTCACACTCAACCAACCAACGCAATCTCTTCACTTCCTCCTGCACCACCTCACACTAATTCAACCAATCCCTTCACTTCCTCATCCGATCCTCGCCCCCTCACTTCCTTCAGACCTCCTTGCCCTCACTACAAGATCTCCTCAGTACCGTATATCACGCATTCGATTATCCGACCACCTTATACACACCACCTCATCCGTACCCAATTATCCATGTATATATACACACTCATCCTGACCAAACACCTCAACACCCCATCTATACTCACACCCACACCTCTTCCTCACCACATTTTTACATTTTAACTTACTCCTCTCCATTCTTACACCCACTCCTCCCTCACACCAACTCCTCTCCACTCCACTCCCACACCTAGGCTACTCCTTCCTCCACACTCCTACTGTCATCCTTAATTAATGTCCCTACATACCCCAAACCCACACTATGTTATGTACTCCCACATACCACCCTCAGACACTTAAGACCTCACACACACACTTTATACTTCCCCCACATCCATCCTTAATCCTTGTTCCACACCCACACTAATTCCTTCATATTCCAGAGTCCACACCCACATTACTTCTCCACATACCTTCTCCACCTTTCACACTTTCTCTACCTTTCATACTTTCTACCTCCACACCTGTCTCCTCCCTCCACACCTCTCTCCTCCCTCCACACCTCTCTCCTCCCTCCACACCTGTCTCCTCCCTCCACACCTGTCTCCTCCCTACACACTTGCTCCTTCCTCCACCCCTGCTCCAATCACCACTTCCTCTCCCATGCGATGTAGAAATTAACTCTATTTTCTGCCTGACCTTTGTGTTCCTTGCCACAAACACGCAGCCTGTGTTATCCCTCTTCTGTAGCCTCCCTCTTGATTTATCTTACTTTTGTACTGAACTATATCATCTCTCACTTTCTTCTTCCCTCTTGTTTTGCATTGGTGTCATACAATTACCTCTCCTTCTTTCTTCACTGTAACACACACACACACACACACACACAGAGAAAGAGAGAGAGAGAGAGAGGGGGGGGGGATTTTCTCCTTACCACGCCCTCCACTCGTAACTGCATTTTTCCCTTCCACTCCCTCCTCTTGTAACTGAATTTTCCCTTCCACTATAACCCCTCCTGTGATTGTATTCTGTCAGTCCTTCTTTCTACTGTAGGCTAATAATTGTATTGATCTTCCGACTGTCTAGCTCTTTTGCTTGTAACTGTAATCTTACCAACACTCTCCTTCCTTCCTTCCTTCCTGCTTGTAACTGTACCCTGAGTCATAACCTTCCTCCGTTTTGCAGCTGTAGCTCTCTCCTTCCTACTTAGCCTACCTCTCTCTCTCTTTCTCTCTCTCCTACTTACCTCCCTCTCTATCTCTCTCTTTCCTACTTTCCTCTCTCTCTTACTCCCTTCTTCTTCCTTCATAATTTCCTCCCTCTCTACCTCCTTCCTACTTACCTCCCTCTCTACCTCCTTCCTACTTACCTCCCTCTCTACCTCCTTCCTACTTACCTCCTTCCTACTTACCTCCCTCTCTTTCCTCCCTCCCTCCCTCCTTCCCTTCCTCAACATCGTCACACTGTTTACCAGCATTGTTTGATAAGTGCCGGCGAGGGGAAGATGAAGGCTGGGCTGGTATTGGCCAGATGGAGCTGGTATTAAGGCAGGGTGGAGGAGGAGGAGGACTAACTACATCAGGGAGGCTGGATGGGGTATTGGGTGGATGGAGATGGTATAAATTGGATAGATTGACGTGATAATTATAGGTGTGTGGATGGGGATGGTAT
The DNA here is from genome assembly GCA_034508575.1 of Petrolisthes manimaculis. NCBI lineage: Eukaryota > Metazoa > Arthropoda > Malacostraca > Decapoda > Porcellanidae > Petrolisthes > Petrolisthes manimaculis. Next base: position 42,276 of record JAWZYT010002761.1, on the reverse strand, counting down.
ATTTTGGGTGGATGGAGATGGTATTGGACTGATGGATTTGGTACTGGATTGATGGAGTTGGTAGCCTATTGAGGAAGATGTTATTAGTCTAAAGTCTCGCATTGACATAAATTGAAATTATATAATTACACCGCCCCGAAGGGAGGGTGTATTGTTTTCCGTGCCGGATTTTTATTTATCTGTTCGTGTGTCTGTTTTAAGTCTAGCGTCCACATTTTTAGCCGTATGATGTTCATTTTTTTTTCTATTGATAGATATTCATCATAAAACAAAATTATTAACTTTTGGGCAAAATCGGTCGAAGGTTAAGGTCACAAAAAAATAAAAATAGAAAAGGTCAAGTGTCTGTTTTAGGTCTAGCGTCCACAGGTTTAGCCGTATGATGTTCATTTTTTTTCTATTGATAGATATTCATCATAAAACAAAATGATTAACTTTTGGGCAAAATCGGTCGAAGGTCAAGGTCACAAAAAAATAAAGATAGCAAAGGGCGAGTGGTCGCTGGCATCTTCAAGGGGCGGTGTTGCCATTGAATGATGTCTTGTTTATATTGTAATTGAACCTTCGTATGCAGGCTTAAGTAAGTAATGATACCTTCCCTTATATTAATAATTGTTTGGTGTTAATGAGGTAGTCTCTGCTATATGAAATTGGAGGGCTACTCATTCCTACTAACTCTGCCATGCAGATTCCTTAAGTAATTTTTTTTTTTTTTTTTTTTTTTTTTTTATGAAATAATAGCCATTTAATATGATCACACGATATTACGGTCCATCCTCCGAGAGAAGGCCATAAAAAAGCCAGTCGTTGTTTTAAGAGTTAATTACCTTGGTGCAGTCGATATTGGCCTAGTTATATTTTTATCTAATCTCCCTTCGATCATGGTATTATTTTATGGATCCTTTATAATCTCGCTGGGAGTTAATGAATCCTCTCGGGCACGGATGACACACTGGAGCGTCACTTTTTGCAGGACTGGTGATATTCCTGTATTATGAGAGTTCATTTTTGTGGCATAGCTTGGAGTAATTCAATAGCGTGTCTATAGTTAGTTCGGGGACAACACAGGGTAATTCCTAAATAACGGGGTTCCCATACGGTGTGACCTTTGATTAACGATAGACGATTTTGTTTTGCTTTTGTGTCGCAGGAAGACTCTTGTCGTTTGAGTTTTTTTTGTTTTTTTTTGCTTTTGTGTCGCAGGAAGACTCTTGTCGTTTGAGTTAATGAATCAGCGGCTGATAGATAACATTTATTTATATGCTGACTGTCACCATTCATTTCCTGTCTGGGAAACCTAAACACAAATAATTAATGTCTGATGGTTTACATGTCACGAGTCGCCACCTCCATCCCCTTCTCTACTCCTCCACCAATTTCACCACATCTTCCACACTTTTACGGTACTTCCACCCACATCCTCCACTTCCACCCATTCCTCATCCTCCACCTACATTCCATCCTCATCCTCCACTTACATAGCGTCATCCTCCACCTCAACCCCTTCCTCCACCACTTTAACCCCTTCTTCCTCCACTTCAACCCCTTCCTCAACCCCTTCCTCCTCCACTTCCACCCCTTCCTCCACCACCTCAACCTCTTCCTCCACCACACCCTAAGGACGAAGGTGAACCGTGGCGGATGAGTCTTGTTTACAAAGGCCTGAAACGGATGATCTTGGCAGCCTGCTCTGTTCTGCTTGTCAGGTGGCAGAAACTCCAACTGCACTCGCTTTCAGACTGCTCTCTCTGGCGGGACAATATATTACCCAAGATCTAACGAGACTGTTTGGATCTTGATATTATCCTGCTGGTAGCCTATAGTAAGCCTACGTAAATTAGGTTTGGTTGATTACCGGTAGATAAGTCATTAAAATCGAATTATGTTGCGTTATAATTAGGTTAGGTTTGATGAAGTTGGATTAGATTAGTAGTTGTTTACAATGCACATATTAATCTCTGAAAAGATTCCTAACATGACATCTAAAAATGATATAGGTAAATAATTTTGCGGTAAGGAAGTTTGTATGTTAAACAAAGTGTCAGGCTTTGTTTATTCGTTATTTAACATAGAAATACTTGCCTCTGTGGGGAAAATCGCTTTAGGGAAGTTAGCCGTAGATGAAGGGTTAAGTTACATATAGTCAATACAAATATCCCGGAAAGAGAAAACGTACCGGTAGAGAGTGTTTCTCAAACCAAGGACTGTTGGAGTATAGCCTATGCCGCAGGGTTGGCTGGCATTCATATTGTTTGTTTCGAGGAGGGAATAATGCAGTTGTAGAGATTATAGTAGTGGAGAGAGAGAGAGAGAGAGAGAGAATTTGCAAAAGTGCGCAAAAGTGCTCGTGACTAGGCTATACCTTATACAATGTGTAGCCTATATGGTGTGTGTGTGTTGTACCGGACTGTACGTAAGCCACTACCGTTGCTCTCAACTCGTAAACTAAAGTCCTTGTCTGTTTCCTGTCAGCCTATATATAGTTTGGAGGAATCAGTTGCCCATTAGGTATTTCTCCCATATTTGTCTTCCATATGGGGTGATTTTGTTTTTGGTATATTAATGGGCTTCTGATTCCTCCTAATTATACCAGAAAACAGACGTCCTCAGGTGGCACAGTTTGGAGGAATCGGAGACCTTCAAAATGACCAACAAGAATCTCCCCTTCATGCATTATCTCTCTGTCTCACCACCACTTCTTTTCCTCTTCCTCGACCATTTCCTGCCTCAGACATTCTCTTTACCCCACTTCATGTTCTTTACGACTAGTGCGCATTACCATCCACACAAATATTTACCTCTATTGTCTGTGTGTCCACGTACTTGTTTCCCTCCTGGTCTGTAAGCCTACCTTTCTACTTAGGATACCTGCCTTCCTACTTACCGCTTACCTGCCTTTCTATTCAGTTGCCTTCCTACTTTCCTGCCTTCCTACTTTCCTGCCTTCCTACTTTCCTGCCTTCCTACTTTCCTGCCTTCCTACTTTCCTGCTTTCCTACTTTCCTGCTTTCCTACTTTCCTGCCTTCTTACTTACCTGCCTTTCTGTGACCGTGTCTGCCTGCTGCTCTGCCTTATAGACAGCCTATCTGCTTGGTATCCTGCTTTTCTGGCATTCTGCTACCTGCTGACTTTCCTCCGTGTCTGCAAGACTTTCTCCATGCCTGCCTGCCCGCCCCCCTACCTCGGTGTCCCCTGCCGGATCACTGCTTGTGTGTTCCATTCTCCAAACTTATTACTGTTAAATCTAAGCTAATGTGGAGGTGTTCGAAGTTTGTTGCAGCCAGTGGAGGAGGGAGAGAGAGAGAGAGAGAGAGAGAGAGAGAGAGAGAGAGAGAGAGAGAATGAAAAACGGAACGAGTAGACTTGGGTGAGCGAGAGAGTAAATGAAAGAGAGGAATTTAGGAAAGAACAAAGGGAGGGAGGAAGAATGGGTGCTGCAGGGAGGGGAGGTGGGGGGGGGGAAGCGAGAGAAGCCCATTTCCACTTCAAAACGTCGTTTCTTTTGATTAAAATAACAAACCTCTGAGGCTGTTGTTCATATCTAGGATGTTGTTGAAAGCCGGAGGAATTCATCTTGAAATTCACATTTTATTTTTGCTTATCTTCGTTTTATGTTTTGCTCATTCATTTTACGCGATATATATTTTTTTTATAATTAAAGGTTCTGTAACAAACAAAACTAAAAAAAAAATTATAATCCATCGCATCCTCAGTCATGAAATGGGATGCTGGCAAGTAGAGAGACCACCGATATTACTAAATTCCTCAAAATGACATAACCTAACTGTTCGAACGGTAATCCGCAAGCCGAAGTTTATCACCATTAATATATTCGTGTGTTTTCGTCATTGTTCAGGTTCATGACGAATTTTAATCTCTAGAATTCAAAATACTGGTCACGAGCAGTTGAAAATAACGGTATCTATAATTATATGTATTAAAGCCTACGGTATTTGTATTTCCTGGTCAGCGTCACAGATACCGTACCCTGTTCCATGTGGAGATTTCAGCCACCTAACTAAAAAATGAGTACGGTATAGTCTATTTATTATATATTTTTTGGTACCTACAGACACTTGACAGCTACAACCAAGCACCATAAATACTATTCAGTGGGCGGCAAATGTCCTGTCGCCTCACTTACTCACTTCTTGAAGGATAACATGAAAGATAACCATCAAACAAACACATTCACCATACAGAATTATAATATCCAGGAGGCAATGTAATGATATACTCTGGTTCTTCAGTTTACGAGCCTGTGAAGCTTATATTCCCATAATGTAATACATGGATTGGTAGATGTGACGACAGGACTCTTGCAGCTGACTGTACTTATCGTTACCGTACTGAATGTTGGAGGAGCTATAATATAAAAAAAAATGAGTTACCAGTGTACTAAAGCACAAACGGATAACGAAGATATACTATACCTACCGTAGCCTATGTGAGGGGAGGCTAGGCTATATGAGAGCCAGTGGTTGTTATATCATAGCCTAATATGTTTTCTTGGCGTTGATACGAACATTTTTTTTTTTTTTAACATACCGGAAACTGAATTTAATCGTCATCACCTCACCTACAATGTTAATTTGTGTACATTACATCTTTCCGTGATCTAGTATAACCTAACAAATTTCCAAGCCATAACACTCAAGTTGTATTTATTTATTTATTTTAACATCCCTCTCGTGACAGCTTCATTTTCGTTTCAAGTTCAGTGTTGTGTAGTGCACGGAAGATTATATATATATATTTTTTTCCTGCAGCAACTTGAAGATTATTAGTCCTCCAACCTGTGTCACTAATCAGGCTTCATCTATAATAGCTTAGTTAGTGTTGTTGTGTTGTTTCATGGTGCCGTTTGGAGGACTCTGCAGCCTCTCCGATTTTTGCTTATAATACCACAGCTGGTGTTGTAGGATGGGGTTTAAACGGAGATTATTCCTCTCGCTGTGACGGTGCTAGTCTAGGCTATCTGTTAACTCATCCTTCCCCACAACCTCATTTCCTTTCCTGTTATCTGCGTCTCTCTCTCTCTCTCTCTCTCTCTCTCTCTCTTATTTACAAGTATATGTTATTATCATTGTCCTTGCTCCTCTCCCCTTCTCTCTCTTTCTCATATTTATCATTGTTATCCCCTCCTTTTTCATACATCATTCTTATTACTTTTCCCTTAGCTATATTCTCCAATATTTTTGCCTCTTTTCCTCCATGTCTTTCCTCTCCAATCTTTCTCTCCCCTTCTCTTTAATTTTCATCCCTTTGCCCTAATTTCGTCATAGCCTATCTTTCCCATCCTCTCATTATCCTACATGCTTTCCACACTTAACTATCCCTGGTCCCACCCCTATCCTCTTCTTTTTCTTAATCCCTCCCTCACTTCCTATCATCATCATCATCTTTTTTCCTCATCTATCTTCTCTTCTTCCTTCCCCTCCCTTTTTTCCTTATCTCCCTTCCTCCTTTCCCTACCCTCTCCCTCCCTCTCCCCTACTTTCTCCAATCCCTTCCCTCTTCCTCACTGATGTTTTCCTTTCTTTTATTTTCACCTTCTCCTTTGCATTACGTTCCGTCACCCATTTCTCTCCCTTGCCTTTCTCCCTTCACCTACGCCACCTTTTCACTGCTCGTGTTACACCCTCTCCCCCTTGCCTCTCTCAATCATCTTCTCACCTTACCATTCTTTCATCCTTCCTTTATTTCTTCCCTATCCCTACCCCTTTCCTTCCTCCACTCCTTTTTTTCCCTTTCACTCCTTCCTTCCTCTCCTTTTCATTTATTTTCTTTCCTATTAATCCTTCCCCCTTTCCTTCATATAGCCTACTTCCCTTCACCTATTTGTTTTACCATTTAGGAAAACAGACTAGTGCATTATTAATTTATTTATTATTGCCTCGACGAAATGCACCATATTATATACTTTATTTGATTTCTTTGCCTCTACGGTAGGATGAATGTAATGGAATCTAAGAGAAATTATATACACTTGATAGAATATTATACACGATTTTATATAGTTTCTAAGAACAGATGTACCTGGACATTGTATTAGAGATCATAATTATGTAGTTCAAAGGGACCAAGACCAAGACAGTAGCCTATATAATTTTGCCAAGTAAAAAAAATAGAGAGAGAGAGAGAGAGAGAGAGAGAGAGAGAGAGAGAGAAAGAGAGAGAGAGAGAGAGCAGCTGGTGGTGTAAAAATATAATGAAGCAGCAGCAGCAAGAAGCAGGACAGTAAACACGGTGCACCACCTTTTATCATATTGCCTGAATAATATATGTAAACACTTCCCCTCCTACCCACCCAACACACACACACACACACACACCACTCTATATGTATCCCGTGTGCCTGGGTCCCTTTCCTGTACCCATGAATCCCTCTCACGTGCTTATGAATCCCTCACGTGCTTATGAATCCCTCTCGCGTACCCATGAATCCCTCTCACGTGCTTATGAATCCCTCCCGTGCTTATGAATCCCTCTCCTTTCTCTTGTGTTTCTGTACCGTGTTGAAATGTCCTCCCCTCTCCCTTGGCCACAACAAGTCCCTGTCATTGCCCATATGGACCTTTTTTTATACTTCTATGTCCCACCTTTATGTCCCTTTGACTCCCTTGTTTCCCATTTCCCTGTCCCCCATGCTCCTGTAAACACTTAGTTCTCTCTCTCTCTCTCTCTCTCTCTCTCTCTCTCTCTCTCTCTCTCTCTCTCTCTCTCTCTCTCTCTCTCTCTCTCTCTCTCTCTCTCTCTCTCTCTCTCTCTCTCTCTCTCTCTCTCTCTCTCTCTCTCTCTCTCTCTCTCTCTCTCTCTCTCTCTCTCTCTCTCTCGTGTGAATGTGTGTGTGTCCATTCCTTCCATAGATTTATAGTGACGTAGGCTTCCCGGTCAAGTAGTGAATGGGTAGAGTGGAAAAGCCTTGGGTGGGGAGAGGTATTGTAAAGAGGATTTAGGAGGGGAAGAGCAGAGTGGGAGGGTGGGGACAAGATGGATGAAGATCGGAGGGATGATTGAAGGTTAGGGAAGCGAGACGTGAGGCAGGGGGGAATGATGGATTGTATGGTTGAGAGAGTTGGAGTTAGAGTTGGTAATGTTGTTGTGGACTCTGCTTCTACACTCCTGAATAATGCTGAGTTGACACTTTTAGTTTTTAATAATACGATACAAACCACGTTCTGTTTTCCCCCTTCCATTCTTCATTCATTGATAGTCATTCATTCACTCTTTCTCCACTCTACTCCGCTGTATATGGGATGGTAGAATTACTCTGGCGTGAATGTCTATGACGAGAAGAAAACCCACACTGGCAGATGGAAGTTTATTACCAAACAGTTCGGTGGTATATTACCCTATTTTTCTCCCCCTCTATCTCCTCGTCCCTCGCCTCCTTCCTTCCCTGGTTCTTTCTCCTTTATAGCCTCATGTAGCGACCCAGAAGAGCCCAAGTCTAGTGAATGGGCTGAGTGTAGGTCCTGGTGGTGGTTGGGGTGGTAGTGGTAGTGGTGGTGGTAGTGGTCATAGTGACATTGGTGTTTGTGGTCTAGTGACTGGTGGTGGTAGTGACAAAGGGGGCGGTGGTAGAGGAGGAGCGCTGGCAGAGATGAATAGGGGACTAGGAAAGGCGATGAGGATAGAGTAGAGATATGTCAACTGGCACGGTGAAAGGGGAAGGAGAGTATAGGCCAGGAGTGGTTTACAGGTTGTGTCGCGTAGGGAAGTGGGAGAAACCTAGAACGGAGAAAGGGTATGAGGAGGAGGAGGGAGAGAAGGGCGTGTCAGCTGGTGTAGTGTTAGGAAGCGAGTTGTTTTGAAGGTGGAAGGCGAGTGAGGAAGTAGAGTAGTGCAAGTCGTGTAGGGGAGAAAAACATGTCTCAATGGGGCAAGGGGGGGGGAGGAGGAGATGGTAGGGAGAGTAGGACCTGGTAGGGTGAGGCGGTTGAGACATGTAAGAGGAGAGAGAGGAGGGGAAAATGTGCAGGTCATAAAAGCAGAATGTTTTGAAGGTAAGGGTTAGGTTAGAGAGGAAGGATAATGTGAATCGAAAAGGAGGGGGAAGCAGTGTGTTTCGTATGGGGGGGGAGGGGGCATGGGGCTACAGGAAGGAGGAGGAGGAGGAGGGGGAGGGTAGCAACATGACGAAACAAGTAGGCTATGCGAGGGTGAGCAGGCAGGGCAGGTTGTATTGCGCTAAGACAAAGGGAGAAGCAGACAGACAAAGGGAAGGAGAAGCAGACAGACACACAGAGGAAGGAGAAGCAGACAGACATAGAGGAAGGAGAAGCAGACAGACACACAGAGGAAGGAGAAGCAGACAGAGACACAATGAATGAAGAAGCAGACAGACATAGAGGAAGGAGAAGCAGACAGACACACAGGGGAAGGTAAAACAGACAAAGGGAAATAAAAAGAGCAGGCTATAATGAAGGTTAGGGAAGGGGGAACATGCTGAGAAAATAAGGAAGGAGACTCAGGCTGAAACAAAAGAAAAGCTGAAAAAAAAAAGAAACCGGAGCAGGATGGGACAGGTATATACAGTATAGGAGAAAAATGCTATGTATGTTAACCAGCAGGACTAGACAAGAAGGAGGTTGAGTTACAGTAGGATGAGATGGATATGGAGATGGAAGGAGGGTGAGGTAAGAACTGTATTATAACTTTCAAAAAGATCAGTCCCATAAGCAGATATTTTTGCCCCAAAGAATCGGTTTAGATCTGAAACAAAAATAATTACTAATAATAGTTATATGCTAAAGCCAGTGGTATCTGTATATATATATTGAGTATTTTGGGATATCTAAAACCCGGATACCGAATAAGAACTAAGGCGCCTGAAGTAGAAGGGGAAGCAGGGGGGAAGAGAGGTAGGTTAGGAGGGGAGGAGATGGGGAGGGGAGGAGATAGACAGGCAGGAGGGGAGAGAGGCAGGTTGAAGGGGAGGAAATAGACAGGTTGGAGGGGAGGAGAGAGGCAAGTTGAAGGGGAGGAGATAGACAGGCAGGAGGGGAGAAGAAGGGTATAGGGAGGAGGAGAAACTGAGAGTAGTGGTGGAAGTAAAGAGGAGGGAGAGAGGGAGGACGTGAGGGGGATGAGGGGTGTGAGGTGGAGTGGCGGAAGTTGAGGAGAGATTCTGGAAGATTACAAACATGGGAAAGAGGGATAACGGGAGATAAGGAGGACGGGAGAAAGAAATGGTAAGTTTCAGAGAGAAGGGTTGAGTTTAGGAGAGAGAGAGAGAGAGAGAGAGAGAGAGAGAGAGAGATGTAGTTTTTATATATAACAGTTGGAAGGGAAATATATAACTAGGAGGGAAGGAGAATGGTAGGGGGATGCCATGAAATCAGGAATAGGCTTATACTGATTAACTTGGTCTAGTTTAGTATACTCGTGATTAGTATGTGTGTAAATAGGTAAACTCGTAGATAAGTCTATTTTGCGACACCGTTTGGATTAACAATGACATACAAGACCAGATAGTATATACTGTAGGCCTATATCAAACTCTAACATTGATAAAGTTACCATGGACCAGTAGGCTTCTATATGCCAACGGGTAGGCAGCAGAACAATTGGAGAGGAGGGAAGTTGGATAGGGGGAAGGAATTGTCAGTTAACCAGTGAAGAGGGGAGAATGGACAAGGGAGCAGGAGAGATAGCCAGGAGAAGAGGGGTAGATGGGGGAAGGGGAGGGAACATGTGAAGGATGAAAGAGAGGATGATAATGATAAGGGGGACGGGACAGTATTGAAGGCCAGGGCAAGGAAGGAAACAAAAGATTTAAAAAAAATGGAAAGGGGAAGGGGAAAACTTGTGTATGTATGTGACAGGTAGACTAGATGGGAAAAATAGTAATATGAAATAAAAACAATGGGAGTAGAGGGAGATGAATACGTGAAGGGGAAACAAGCAAGGGATGGAATAGATGGAGTCCGAATCGAAATGAGATAGAAAAGTAAAAAGAATGAGTGCAGAGGATTGAAGTGTATTGTGAGCCTAGGAATGAAGTGTATTAAGTGCCTAGGAATGAAGTGTATTGAGTATATACAGAGGGGAGAAGTGGAGTGAGTACAGAGGAATAAAGTGGAGTGAGAAAAGAGGAATGGAGTGGAGTGAGTGCTGAAGAATGAAGTGAAATGAGACGAAAGTGCAAAATAATGATATAAAGTGAGCAGCAAAATATATAATCACGTGGGTAGAATGAGACAGAATATACCGTAGATAGATAGTGAGAAAAGTAGAATGATTGTAGAATAAACAGAGAGTGATGTGGAGGGCTAGAGGAATGTGGAATAGTAGGAGAGTAATGTGGAGTGCTAGAGGAATGGAGGGACAGTGGAGGGGTAGAGAAGAGGGCTAGGCTAACTCTGGTATAATCAGATGAAACATGAGGGGATGAGGAGGCAGTGTTGGGGAAGGAAGGGAAGTAAGGAAGAAAGATGAGGGACGGGAGAGAGGGAGAAACAATTATTCAAAAAGTGTTGAAAAGAACGAAGTACCGTACCTTAGGCAGGGAGGGAGGGAGATAAGGGGGGTTGGGGATATAGAGCGTATAGGGGAAAGAGGAAGGAGTTTGTAGGGGTAGGTATGAAGTAGGGTGAAAAAGGGTGAAGAACAGCTATAAACTAAGAGAGGACCGGTTGATGATGATGATACATGGGAGGAAGAAGGTGATAATAAGGAAAGGTAGGGGTGGTTGTAGATATAGTGTTGTTGGTGTTGGTGGTGATGGTGGTAGTAGACACTGGTTGTAATGCTATAGTGTTGTGGGTGTTGGTGGTGTGGGTGGTAGTAGTGTGGTGGTGGTGGTGGTGGTGATGATTGGGTTGTGGACTTGTGGGTGTCGTTGGGGTGGGTGGTAGTTGTGATAGTATTAGTGTAGTGGTGGTGATAATGGTTTGAATGGATGGGAGAGATTGTGGTGGTGGTATTACAGGTGAATAAGATAATGTTAGACACTGTTAGGGAAATAGGATAAGATAGTGAGAGGAAAGTAGGTAAATTGGTGGCGAGGTAAGAAGGAAAGCAGGCAGAGTGGTGGCAAGGTAGGGAGACTGGTGGCAGGGTAGAAATGGAAGTAGGTAAAGTGGTGGCAGGGTAGAAATGGAAGTAGGTAAAGTGGTGGCAGGGTAGAAATGGAAGTAGGTAAAGTGGTGGCATGGTAGGGAGGGAACTAGGTAGAGTGGTGACAAGGTAGGAAGGGAGGGAGGTAGAGTGGGGATAGGGTAGGAAGGGAGGGAGGTAGAGTGGTGACAAGGTAGGAAGGGAGGGAGGTAGAGTGGTGACAAGGTAGGAAGGGAGGTAGGGAGAGTGGTGATAGGGTAGGGAATGGTAGTGGTAAGTAGAGTGGTAGCAGGGGTGGTGTGCTACTGTATTGATTCTGGAGGCAGGAGTGGGATAAGGGTGAGGGAGTAGGAGAGGGCAGGGGGGGAGGGAGTGAAGGGGGTTACTGGGATGGGCTGGATGAATGGCCCGCCGCGCCACCAAATTCCACTTTTTTTTATGCATGGGAGGGATTAGGGGGAACTCCCCTCATCTCGTTTGCATATTTGTGAATGAGAGATTACGTGGGTCGATGTATTTTTCACTTGGTATATACGAACCCAAACAGGTCAATTTCTCATAATACCGGTAAGTTGAGGAAAAGATTACTAGTATTCATCGTAACTCCCGTCCGTGTATCGCTTAGTAATAATGATTTGGGAAAACATAATCTTAACAAACATTAGTAGAATTCATATTGCTGATAATGTAAAATTGGATGAAAACACGAGAGTTCTTCAGCCTTATAGAGAGGATCTGGAGAACAGAGGAAAGGATGAGGATGTGTAGAGTGCAGTAGGGAAGGGTGGAATGCACGGTTGCCAGGGGGTTAAAGGAGAAGTTAAGATTATGGGAAGGGTTACCTAGGAATGAATGTGGGCTATGTAGAGAAACAAGGGTTGATGGTACAAGTGGTGTAGCCTATATAGTGTAGTTGGCTTGATGGACGAGACGAAGACTGGGATAGCCTATGAGTGTGTCGGGGGAGAGTACAATACAGGCATAAGGTGTTGAGAGGAAGGGCGTTATGTAGTTGATTCGGTTGAGAGAGGAGGGACGAGGGGAGTGGTACATCCTATTGTGAAGGGGGAAGAGAGAGTGAGAGAGTGAATTTAAAGTAGAGCAGAGAGAGAGAGAAATGAAATAACTCCTCCAGTTCCCCGACGTAAAAGGGATCGAGGGTCAGGGTACACTTGTCTCTCCTCCAGAGTTTCTACCATTAAGCACTGCAAATCTTCTCATCCCATTAACTTGAAGTCCCGTAAGCTTCTGCCTAAGGAATTACGGTATATAGTATTAGCCTACTCAAGAGAGGAAGCTACCCAAGTGTTCCTCATCCAGTAACTAGCCAAGACTCGCGTATGTCAGAGTTTATGGGAAGGTAAGATTTGCAACGCTACACGGTACAGTAGGCTATGTGGTTAACGTGAGAGTGAAGGAAACTGTTAATGCGAGAGGAGAGACTTTTCCCTACCGTACCTTTAAAATGGCCCTATATAGTACGGGAAAGTATTGTACTGTAAATTTTAATGTGTTGTAGGAATTAGAGTGGAACGTAAAGTGGAATGTACTGTGTGGGGGAGAGAGTGTCATGTTGTTGTTATTGTTATCACTGTTGTTGTTGTTGTTGTAGTTGTTGTTGGTGGTCGTGGTGTTGGGATGAGTCTGCAGGAAGTTTTGGAATGTATGTGTTGGTGTGGAGAGAAAAAGTTGAGGCTCATGGGATACTCATGATTGTGTTGTATCAGTCAGTGTCTCTTCTGATACTTTATCGCATTGGGGATTTTTTTTTTTTTTTTTTGGCGGAAAGGGAAGAGGTGTGATGTGCTGTGTGTAATGACCTGTTAAGAAAATGTCTTCCTGGTGATGATAGGTAATATATAGCCTGCTGTGTAAGAAATAGTGGAATGTAGTTAAGTACCGGTAGCTTAAAAAATAATTAATGTGAATATCGGTGGTTATTTCTATATTTGGTAGTTTCCTCCAAGTCTAATGTCACAGGTAGCATATACAGCATTACCACAGTGTCTATAGCATATACATAGTGTCCATAGCATATACAGCATTGCCACAGTGCCCATGGTCTGGTGGGTCCCTGAATGACCACTATATAAGTGAAAATGATTTTATGGATAATGATTTTTATGGTACTTTATAGCATTTTTCGTGGTGACTATGAGGGATGATGAGTGGACGTGTGGAGGATGAGGAGGAGAAAGAGGAAATTTGTGAGGAAACGAATATAAAAAGGAAACGAGAAAATGTGAGAGGAAGGGAAAATGTGAAGTGAGAAAAATTAGTGAAGAAAAACATTTCACGTCATCTCCGGCGCCCTGCCATCCTCCCCCCCCTTCCCCCTCCCCCCCCTCCTCCCTCCCTCCTCCCTCCCTCTTACCCCTTACTAAATGGAAGATTCAGAGGAAGAGAAAAGTTAGACCAAAGTTGTGCGTGATGTGGCGGCAGGCGGAGTCACACTGGAAAACTCGACATATTCCCAGTCACTGCCAGATCCGAAGGACTTTTTAAGGAGCCGATAAAATACAGGGTCTCATTACCTGTCGATCGTGAAGGACTAACTAAAAAAAAAAAAAAAAAAAAAAAATAGAAAGTCATTATACGTGGCCTATATTTCAGTTTGATTCCCGTTAAATGCGACTTGGAATACCACTAACCTGATCACTATGTATGTACTCTACTCGAAAGTCTCGTTTGGGATGTATAAAGGTGTATAAAGAGGCACGAACAAAAAGAATAGGTTCGTCAGCCCCATGTATTAGCATTGGTGTGGTACGGTACTGAGGAACGTTATACCTGGACCATGTACAGTGACAGAAAATACAATAAAAACAACACAATAAGTCAATAATTGATTGTCGTTCTTCGAAGCTTACGACCTCAGCCTTCAAGTACAAGGACTATGGTCCATTTATCATAATTATGAGATGCGGAAATCTTTAGAGTAGGAGATGTAGGCTACGATACCCCAATCTGAAGCGTCTTGGAGGGTTCAAGTGAGATTATTGTGTTGGGGGAGGGGAAGGGTCACTGGGGGTGGTGGTGAAGGGAGTGAGGAGGGTGGTGGAAGTCTGGCCATCTGGGAAGTGTCGCAAAAATTATTGGGCGACAAGGTTTCCTGTTAAAGATTAGAAGGTTTGGAAGAACTGATATGGTCTGTGGTCAGCTCTGGCTCGGAAATTAGACGTGCACATCTAAAATAGGATCATTTGATTTGGTATCAAGGCAGGGTGTGTCCTGTCTGGTCTGGCTTAGCCTTTTTTTTTTTTTTTTTTTTTTTTTGGGGGGGGGGGGCTCGTCTGGTCTAGCCTGATAAGGGTACATTGGGTATAGAGAGGATACGTCTGGTCTGGGAGGGCACGACTTGTCTGGTCTGGAAAGTGCACCGTCTCGCTCGCTGGCCACTTGACTGTCTCTGGCTGGCTGGCTGCCTAAGCTAAGCTTAACAGCGATTGGCCATTGTTAGGATGTTGTGTCTGTGTTGATTCTAGTTGCTTCCTGGATTACAAGTTAAGGTGGCCTTGGATATGTAGGCATTTCGGAGGCTTCATAAAACTCCTTAACTATTCCACGAAACAGACTCCCTCCGTACATCCTAGGTGCAGCATAGTTTGTAGAAATCTGTTTTAATCTCCATTTCCTCCCCAAAAACCCTTTAATGGAGTGCAATGCTAAGCGTGAAGATGTGTGGTGATGAGTTCAGAGTGAGGTATAAGTGTCGTAGAGAAAAGTGGAGAGCACGAGAATATGGAACTATATAAAATCCACTCGGAAATGAAAGTGAGGAATGAAAGTGACGAGGATGAAGGCATGGCAGGGAAAATAGAGAAAGACCAAGGAGTAAATGAGGTGGCGATAATCAGTGATGTATTATATAGTGACACTTGAAGAGAAGTGAAGTGATGAGGCTTGGATTATTGAGATATTCTTTTGTTGGTGAATTGTAATGTCTCTGTTTCCTCCAAACTTATGCCACAAAACAGATCCCCTATTAGTACGTTACTATTGAGAGCGTCTTTTTTTTTTTTTTTTTTTTTAGGAGGAATCAGTAGCCTTCCAATTCACCAACAAGAGAATCTCCCTATAATGAAGTCATGTCCTGAATGATGTGGATTGAGTTTACCCCACCGAGGAATTGTGTGTGTGTGTGAGTTTGTATGTAAGCCTATGTGTATTAATTTTGTGTATGTGGTGTGTTCATGTGCTCGCGTGCGCGCGCTCGTGTGCGAGATGTGGTGGGACTGCGTATAGGACGGGTGTGTCAAGCAAGCGACCACAGTTATCGACCAAAACTTGTGGGTGGTGTGTGTGTGTGTGTGTGTGTGTGTGTGTATGTGTGTCTGTGTTTGTCTGGCTATCCTTGGCTCCCCCACTCCTCCCACCCCAC
The DNA here is from genome assembly GCA_034508575.1 of Petrolisthes manimaculis. Taxonomy (NCBI): domain Eukaryota; kingdom Metazoa; phylum Arthropoda; class Malacostraca; order Decapoda; family Porcellanidae; genus Petrolisthes; species Petrolisthes manimaculis. The sequence continues at coordinate 26,830 of JAWZYT010002761.1, read as the reverse complement.
CACGTCTTCCACTGTCTCTTCCTACCGCTCTCTTCTCCCACACCTTTCTGATTCCCACCTCCTCTCACATCTCGCTCCTACCATCCACTCCCAAATGTTCTCACTATTCACTCTCACTTTCCATTATAGAATTTTCTTCCACTAACATTCACTTCTCTCCTCCACTTCTCATTTTCAACTCCCACTTTCATGATTATATTCTGTATACACACACGAGCGCTTGGTATACATATGAACATGCAAATAGAATGAAGCATTATACCTTTGCACGCTCGCACACACTCATACGTATATTTCTTCCCATTCACTTATGCAGTCATTCTCACAAACAAACGAGTTTCCTTATCCCACCAGACACTTGTATGCTCACCCGCCCACCACTCCAACCACTCACAACCACACAAATACTGTAGCCTACACCCACACAGTTAGCCTATACTCTCTCTCTCTCTCTCTCTCTCTCTCTCTCTCTCTCTCTCTCTCTCTCTCTCTCTCTCTCTTCACAGAATTGATATACAGTACGTACACTCACACACACATCCACCCACACACCCAGGGAGGTCGGTGACAGTCATGCAAATCAGCCCCCATAACTCGTAATAGGTAATCAGGACGGTGATGGAGTTTACGGCGGCCTCCAGACAGGTTTATATACCCATGTTGATCGATAATTATATAATTATGAAGTCTCACGCCGACGAATGAACGCCTAGCAAGGGCAGCACGTTATACAGAAATTTGATGATGACACACCAATGAAGCTATCGTAGGTACTACAAGATATAGGTATCGTTATAGCCCATGATTTATTTAGAAATAATATACAATAGCTAATACGGTCACAGGTATAGATTATTTTGACTCCTTTCACTCACGAATTAACTTAAATGATCATAATATTATAGATGTAATAAATTTTATAGGTTATGCTGTCTCTCCCCCCCATTTTTTAAACTAAAAAAAAAGAATGAGTATAGTAGGAAGGAAGGGGATTATGCTAACAGGGAAAGTTAAGTGGATGAATAGGAAAATAGTGATATTTAAAGAGTAAGGAGAAGCGTACAACTTAATTAGTTTTTAGTTAATCTTTAGGGGAACATTCAGGTATTATGGGTACGGTATGTCTGTGTCTTATCTGCTCTCTCTCTCTCTCTCTCTCTCTCTCTCTCTCTCTCTCTCTCTCTCTCTCTCAACATGAAATTAGTAAATGTTCTCTAACGGAATGTATCGGCAAATGTTGGAGTTGGATAGAGGCTGCCTGGTGATTATTACGGATAGTGTTTGATGATTATGGTGTCTGGTTGATATGAGCTGGTGTTCCCACTTTGTCGTTTTGGGTGAGTGAGTGGAAGTGTGTTGTCGGAGTAATATGTCCCTGTGGCTGTGTTGGAGAGAGAGAGAGAGAGAGAGAGAGAGAGAGAGAGAGAGAGAGAGAGAGAGAGAGAGAGAGAGAACAACAACACCACCAACTAAGTATGGGTTCACCTAAGCACCCAAGTACTTAGAGGGGGACTTTTATTCTCTCCATTGAAGTGTACCGGTTGGCTAAAGGGAGAAAGAAATGTAGCAGGGAAAGAGGAGGGGGCGGGGGCGCATCGGGGGGAGTAGGGGAGGGCAAGAGAATGCGTAAAGTAGCTTGGAAGGTAGTACGTAGGTGGTACAGCAAGCGCTTTGGGGGATGAGGATGGTATGGGGGCGGAGGTATACCAAGGTTAAAGGGAAAATTTAGAGCAGATGGGGGCACGTGGGGGTGGGTCACGTTGGGTGGTGTTTAGAGCAGTTTGTTGAAGAGGAAGAGTAGGAAAAGTATTATTAGTTGCTGATGGAATAGCCTATTATGCGTTGGTGGTTGTGGTACGGGGATGGTAGCATAAGATTAAGAGGGTCTTTAAGTAGTGAGTGGTGTTGGTGGTTCAGTAGAATAATGAGGTATTAATTGGATTGGTAAGTTCTGTCGTGTGTTTGGTTGTTTTTGTTGTGGTGTTTGTGGTTGTTGAGGTGTTCGTGGTTGTAAAGGAGCATTTCGTGGTCGTAAAGGGGCGTGTCGTGGTTGTGTGAAGGGGCGTGTCGTGGTCGTGTGAAGGGACGTGTCGAGGAGGTAACTGACAGGGAAGGTCTGTTTGTGGTGATGTGTGTAAGGTGAGATCGAGTGACCAGGGGGAATGTCGGACAGCGAGGGAGTGGATTATTGAGACCTGAGATTCATGTAGCCTACGTGATGGAGGAGATACTTTCAATTGGAAATAAAACGAAAAGACAAGAATATATACATATATTTGGGGGCTATGAAGTGGCACAGCAACTTTAGGCTCCGAAGCAAGTGACAGTGCTGAGTCTGCGTGGGTTCTATTCCCGACGCTGTCAGCTGAGACTGAGGTCGGGAGAGAAAAGACTGACTTGATGGTGGTAGATGCACGAAGAGAGAGAGAGAGAGAGAGAGAGAGAGAGAGAGAGAGAGAGAGAGAGAGAGAGAGAGAGAGCATTGTATGGTAGAGGGAGAGAAGAGATAGCAGTCATAAGAAGAGAATGGTTATGAAATGGAGAAAGAGAGGGGTGCCAGTATGAATTTTATGGGAAGCGAGGGTGAAAGGGATAGAGAATAAGGATAATAGAGAGAAATAGGAGACATCAGCAAGTGAGGGGAGAGAGAGAGAGGGGGGATGTGGGGCATAGAATGTCGAAGGCATAAGGGGAGACTGGTTTGGGAGAGGAAAAGGAATAGAGAACGTATTTGGGAGGGGAAAGGGAGAGAACATTTGTTTGGGAGGAGAGAGGGAGAGAGAGCAAGTGTGGGAGGGGAAAAGAGAGGACGAGGAGAAGGACGGTGATGGGATGGTAAGGGGGAGAGAACAACTACGAGAAGAAGGAAGAAGAGAGGGCTAAAACATGGAGGGAGAGTGGGAGTGAGAAATACAAGCATGGGAGGGGAGCTGGAAATGGAGAGCGAGCATGCATGGAATGAGAGAGGCAAAGAAAAGAGAGGTCGAGGAGGCGAGGGAAGGCAAAGAGAAGGGAGGCAAAGGGACCGACCTGGAATGGAAGCAAGACTATGATGGACAAAGGATCGGGACAAAGGGTCGTATGCATAAATAAGAAAATACGAAGACATGTACGACGGCTCTGTAGACACTACACGAAGCCGTCGCACCGTTCATAGGAAATGGCATTGACGAGGTGTTCCAGAGTTGACGATTGGTTCCAGGGTTGATGAGGGGGTCCCAGAGTTGACGAGGGGGTTCCAGAGTTGACGAGGGGGTCCGAGAGTTGACGAGGGGGTTCCAGAGTTGACGAGGGGGTCCAGGGTTGACGAGGGGGTCCAGGGTTGACAAGAGGTTCCCAGAGTTGACAAGAGGTTCTCAGAGTTGACGAGGGGGTCCCAGAGTTGACGGAGGGTACAGTATCAAGGTTGACTGACATTGCAAATTTATATAAATAATATATAGCCTCGTCATCGGAAAAGCTGAAGACCCGAACATTTTGGCTGTCATTGTAAACCCGAGAGAGATATGAAGGGGACGGCGGTGTACAACCACAATCAAATAACCACCGACACTTTCCTTCCACCGTGCAAATAAATCTGTATCATATCAAAATATAATTATACAGCACGTTACGTCAACTCAACCACCTTTGTTATTATTATGAGGTGCTGCAAAATCATACACGTGTTGTTCTTTATTACCAAGATATATACTACGATAGAAGGAAATTGTTGGTGGATAGGATATTTGCTTGTGGTTGTACAGGCGAATGTGTAGTGCAATATGGGAGTACAGTTGTTAAGCTAGATATAATGAATGAATTGAAAAAGTTTGATAACGTGTTGAAAACCTCTATGGTACCGTACTCACTTATCACAACGATAAGTATAATTTGAAGACGTGTTCAAATACCGTATCAGTTTAAGTTACTCATGTGATTATTGAAATTATAGGTCCGTGAATAATCTGTAGGGTTAGACAGGTGTAACTCCCCCCACCCCGATCATAATCCTAACCTCTGAGCATCCCAGTGTGTTTGTATGTTTTGACACGGTAGATGGTTGCTACTGAAAAATAATAATAATAATAATAGAAAAAGAATAATACTTGCTTGCGTTCAACTATCCTACCCAGCTTCACATCGAACCTCCAGTGATCACTCGGCAAATCTTCGACCCATCCTATACTCTGTTTTTATTTCCTTGTGTACCGTTATCATGTGTGGGCTCTGATCCCTTCCTGCTCCCTTTCAGAGTCCTTCGGGTTAGCTGGGAATACCGTCCATGTTCTTTCACCCGCACTTCCTCCTCACACCCACTTCATTTCACCATTTCCTCGACCCACTTTGCTTTCGCCTCAGTTCACTCTCATCTCGTCTCTCTTCTTCCTCCTCTCTCTTTCCTCCTGCTTTATCTTACCTCCACTCCACCCCATGACTTCTCACCACAACTTGATAAAAAAAATATTATCCATATGTGTTCGGATATCATGGGATTATTATCAAGGAAAGGAGGAGCATGTGTCTCATTTGGAAGAGGGACGGGACTTTTGTGGCCAGGTGTAAGCTGCCTACCTCTTCATGTACAGTAGCTACGTAAAGTGTCGGTGCGGGGTGTGATCGACGAATACGGAAAATAATGGGTTTGCCTTTTTACACGTCAATGTGTTTGGTATAAGTGTGTATGCTCATAATGTCTGGAGACTATTTCGACAACAACAGCACCAACGGGTTTCAGTGATCCTGGCTCATAAGTGTCACCCATCTTAAGGTGATAGTTTACTTAGCGCACATTGGAAGGCCTTGATTCCTCCAAAGTATGTCCGGAAACAAGACTAGATTAACAACAATAATGGTAGCCTGTTGCTTGGAAGAGTTAAAAAAAAAAAAAAAATCAGTTACTCCAGATTTACCAACACTGCACTATCCCTTTAACTGAATATTAACGTTAGCCAGAGGTCTGTTCTGTGTTGACCCTCAGTTCATCCTGAGTTGAGGTAGGTCAGGCACGAGGGTGTAACACGAGCGTTTTCTTCCTCCCTCTGGTTAAACTAAGGATTCATCCGTCATCCGCCTTGTTGTGGTGTGAGAATGGAGGACTAAAAACAGAGGACGATGAATATATTATTACATCTGCAGATACATTTGAATGAAGTTAATCTTGAAATCAACCCTGAGGATGAAGATGATAGAAAAGGATTGAATGAGAAAGTACCTGTACAATACCAACCACGTCTGACACATTGATTAAGTCGGCATGGGAATAGTTTTGACATTTTTGGAGATACTGATTCCTCGAAACTCTCCCCAGCAACAAACCACTACCCGTACCGGTATTGTTTTTTGTTAATCTGTCTTGTTTCCTAGCATAGACTACTTTGGAAGAATCATGGCGCTCAAATGTACCAAATGATACTCTCCCCTTAATATTGATGCATGAGGGACGAAGGACGAAGGAAGTATATAGGTGTTGATGTGTGATGATAGAGCCTTCACTCAGGCGGCCCTGTTACGGAATATACAGAACCAATTTAATTCTGGCAATTAAAGCTGACGGCCAGGTCATCCTTTGATGTTTATTCTCTCTCTCTCTCTCTCTCTCTCTCTCTCTCTCTCTCTCTCTCTCTCTCTCTCTCTCTCTCTGTCTCTCTCTCTCTGTCTCTCTCTCTCTGTCTCTCTCTCTGTCTCTCTCTCTCTGTCTCTCTCTCTCTCTCTCTCTCTCTCTCTCTCTCTCTCTCTCTCTCTCTCTCTCTCTCTCTCTCTCTCTCTCTCTCTCTCTCTCTCTCTCTCTCTCTCTCTCTCTCTCTCTCATCCTGTAATTCAGTTCATCCTTCTCTTCTTTCCTCATTCCTCCTACCTTCATTATCCCCCTCATGTCCCTCTTCCTCCTACTGTCCTTTCTTAACTAACTGTTGCGTCTTGCCATAATCCAGCTCAGGCCTTGTCTCTACTTTGGAACATGTGTGGAGTTTGACGTAACTTGAGAGCTCATCCTGCGAACACACAGACACACACACACACACACACAGAGAGAGAGAGAGAGAGAGAGAGAGAGAGAGAGAGAGAGAGAGAGAGAGAGAGAGAGAGAGAGAGAGAGAGAGAGAGAGAGTGAAAGAGAGTGAAAGAGAGTGAAAGAGAGAGAGAGCATCGTACGCCTACTGTTTGATGTTATTCTTAGGATGGGAAAAAAGAAATACTTGCGTGGCAGGTGTGCAGTACTAAAAATGGTAACAGCCCCAGGGTGAGTTGTGTATAGGATAGCGGAGTGACTTAGAGCTATCACACTAGTATCTTACATTTCCTTCCTTTCTTCTCTTTCCTATCTTCATATGGATAGAATAAGCCTACACAACGTAATTAAAAGGAGGCAGTCTACTATGTGGTAAAAGTATGCCAGGAAACAGAACCATATGAACAAAAATAATGGTGTTCTGTTGTTTGGAATCGTTTGGAAGAATCAGTTGCTCCAGATTTACCGTACCAACACTGTACTTTCCCTTAAAGTATACGGTACTGGCAAGGTCTATTCTCTAGTACTGGCCTATGGTACTGGATCATATAGGCCAATACCTAGCCTCTTTCAGCCCTTACCCTCCTTTCTTTCCAACTTGACCAAGGGCCTGTCTGTATATGTGTTCATGTTCAGGTGGAATTCATTTACATATCTTTACAACTCTTCTTTCTTTCTTCCATCCCCCTCATTGGTTCTCTTTGCTCCTCTCCCACCTTCCTCATTCATTCTCTTTCCTTCCCTCATCACCTTCCTCATTCTCTTTCCTCCCACATCATCTCCCTCAATTCCTTCCCTCACCTCCCTCATTCTCTTTCCTCCCACATCACCTCCCTCATTCTCTTTCCTTCCCTCATCATCTCCCTCAATTCCTTCCCTCACCTCCCTCATTCTCTTTCCTCCCATATCACCTCCCTCATTCCCTTTCCTTCCCTCATCGCCTCCCTCATTCTCTTTCCTCCTACATCATCTCCCTCAATTCCTTCCCTCACCTCCCTCATTCTCTTTCCTCCCATATCACCTCCCTCATTCCCTTTCCTCCCATATCACCTTCCTCTTTCTCTTCCCTCCCTCATCATCTCCCTCAATTCCTTCCCTCACTTCCTTTATTACATTTTCTCCCACATCACCTCCCTCATTCCCTTTCCTTCCCTCATCACCCCTCATTCCCTTACCTTCCCACATCACCCCTCATTCCCTTTCCTTCCCTCATCACCCCTCATTCTCTTCCCTCCCACATCACCTCCCTCATTCCCTTTCCTTCCCACATCTCCCTTCTTTCCTTCCCTCATCACCTCCATTCCTCCCCCCCCCCCCCCCAAGCATCATGGTAGGGTCGCGCCACTTTAATAACTCATGCTGAAGAGATGTGTGTCTTAGGGGCGTGTGTCTGGGGTCGTCTTGCCCTTTATTATGTGATCGTGTACGGGAGAGTTGGAGGCTTCTGATTCCTCCTGACTGTGCCACGAAACACGCTCCTTACCTAGAGGTGGTGGCGATTCGTGGCAATATTTGAAGGACTCATTTACCTCCAATTTTTAAGTAGCCTACAGTTTTGAGGACTTGATAAAGGGTGTGTGAATGTGTGTGTGTGTGCGTGTGCTCATCTTTATGGAGTATGTATGTAAATGTATAGGTTACGTGTGTGTGTTTCTGTGTGTATGTATTGGTAAGGTAAGTCCGGTATATGACTGTGTGTATTTGTAACGGAGGGAAACTGTGATATATTGAGAGTTAGAGAGGAAGGCAGACAAACTACATAAATTGAAAAATAGATTATTTAGAAATGGGCGTAGACAAAGTGAAAAAGAAAATTACGACTGGTTGTAGAGGGATGTGGTATGTTTATAAACCTCTGGCTCCATGGTACAACAGAGATTTACAGTCCAGGAGCCACAATTTTGTTCCCTTTCTTTTCTTGTCTGCGAGGTATGTTTTTTTTTTTTTTTTTTTTTTTTTTTTTTTTTTTTCCAACCCATATTCACTTAGAGCCTGGGTTGGTGTTCAAACTGATCTTAAATTAACGATGACGCCATAATTTATCATTTACATATTTAGTTTAGTTAGTTTAGAAATCTTTATGTATTAACAGAATGCATTTTACCTGATTAGAACTGCTGTACTTGGATCTGACAAAACAAAGCGTCTGGTGTTAGGCTGATCCGATATAAATTATATGTATTAAACTATTGTGAAATTTAACTGTTATTTTATATATCTTAATCTTACTTCCCATTACTTGTTACTTATAATACAACATCCATGACAAAGGGCCGGAAAATTATGCGACCTGAAACATTCATTTCAATTTCTCTTTGCAAGTGACTCAAAGGATTCAAATATTAATCTTTTATTCATATCGTCTTTGGTCTTCTTAGAAACACGCGAAAATTGAAGGGGAAGACCACCTCAATAGATCTCTTTATGGGCGTCCTCAATTTCTTCCTCCTTCCTAATACAGGGTTACGGTTATTTGACATTTGTGTGAGTTATTGACCATTTGGCTAATGTTGAATTTTCTTCTCTCCAGGTAAGGAGCTGCGATGAAGGGATGGCCAAGTCTCCCACCGAGACACACAGATGGAATAGCCAAAATGAGGAGGGTGTGGAGAAATGGTAAGTCACTTTTGGCTCAGGAAAGAAGGGCCATTCGAATATCGACCTTAGAAACTAGGGATAATATCAACATAATCATCATCATCATCATAACATTAAGGACCCAGTGATCGTGTATAAAACTGGAGGCTTCTGATTCCACCTACCCATGCCACGAAACAAGCTCCTTCCTCATAGGTGGTGTTTCGTGGCAATATTTGAAGGACTCATTTACCTCCAATTTTCTGACTACAACACAGGGTCCCTTAACTGTAATAACATTTAAAATAAAAGTAATAATAATTATGATAATAACTAACGATCATAACAAAAGAAAACCCTCATCATAACTGTGTAGAGAAGAGTGAAGTACTAATGGCTGTTGTATGTAAACATAAATGGAGTAAAGGTGTATCAGATTTGAGTAGATTGCCAGTGTGATGTATTGTAATAATATTATGGTTAATTCAAGGTGAAATTGCTGTTCAAAAGTGTTACATACCGTACATGCAGTAATCATAAAAAAAGGCATACTAATGAACCCTTATCTTATCAGTTCATCTCTCAGACACAGGGTTTCGTCCTTGTCATATCTTGTATGTATTTTATCTTGATGGCAATCTGACAAAAATGTAAAATATGTCTGCCGTTTGTTTATACGTGAATTAATTAGAGGGAGGCCATGTGTGATAATTGATGTCTGTTAATTGAAAGCTACTGATGACTCCAAAGTCTCCCACGAAACAAACCTCATTAGTTTAGTTTGTGTTATTTATCAACATGATGTGTGTTAATTGAAGCTACTAATGACCCCAAAACTCTCACGAAACAGACTTCATTAGTTCAGGTTTTGTTCTTTATCAACACATGGCTGGAGGAATGATCACCCCTGAATTCGCTAACCACATCATAGTCCCATTAAAACCTGGACAAGATAAAATGGAAGGTGTGTACAGTTGAGTTATGGACGTCAGCACAATTGGAGCTAAATTTGTAGCGGGATGGTTAGACTTTTATACATACCCTTAATGGTTTATACACACACACACACACGCCTGCTGTTATTTGATTCTCTCTCTCTCGCTCTCTTTCAATTATCCTATTCTGCTTACTCGTACACTTTTTCCTCTGCTCCCATTCTCTTCCTCACACCCCCATTCTCATTCACACCTGCCTTTCTCTCCACACCACTTCTGTTCTCGTCGCCGCACATACATGCATATATATATACAAACAAGTACGTGCAGACATTCATTCATACATACATTCACTAAGGCACGTATATACAAACATACACGCATGCATACACATACATAAGACATGCTCACACACGGTACAGAACACACACACACACACACACACACACACACACACACACACACACACACACACACACCAGCTGGCTTGTTAAACACACACTAACTCATTGCTCTGTACACAGCACACCCCAACCTCTCTCTCTCTCTCTCTCTCTCTCTCTCTCTCTCTCTCTCTCTCTCTCTCTCTCTCTCTCTCTCTCTGATCCCCAATTCCTCTCCTCTCTTGTCTTGGTTCCTCTCCTCTACTTCTCTCTCTTCCTGTCGTTTCCTTTCTCTTCCTCTCGTCTCCTCTCTCTTCCTCTCTTCTCTCATTCATACACGCACCTCCTCTATCGTCTTTCATCCTTCATTCTCTCCATTCTTTCTTTTTCTCTCTGCCCTCAACATTTCTCCATCTTTAATTATATCTCCTTCATTCTCTTTCATTCCACTTTGTAAACTCCAGACTCTCCATTTTTACTCAGCCCCTCCCCCCTTCCTTTCCTCCTCTTCTCTGCCCTACTTTTTTCAGCCCTTTTTATTTCCTAACTTCCCTCTCAAAGTTTCTCACTCATATTTTTATTTAATTTTTCGTCTATGTATTCCCTTCTTCATTATCATTTCCAGACCCTTTCTAGAGTTATTTCATGTTCACCTTCACCATTATTCATTCTTGGTTTTGCTAAGCATGTTAACCCATTATGTTTCCACTTCCTCATTCCTTTTTATATCACTGTAGCCCCATCTTTCCTAGAATTATTCCCAGCATCTTTCTACCTTCTTTGTCTTTCCTTCTCTCCTTCTATGTCATCTTTATCTAAGCTTCCACCCACTTAGGCTACTCTACTACGTACTTACCATTCAAATACCTATATAGCTAGTGAGCAAGGAAGAGGATTAGTAAGTGGGGATTAGGGCAATATAATGTGAGAAGGAAATGTGTGCAACTTATGGGATTATTAAACTTTAGAGTGTTGATTAAAATTTGTTTATGTTTGGTTGTTGTTGTGGCACCTTATACATTCCCTCCCTCCTCTATATCCCCCCCCCCCTAGCACACACACACACACACACGCACACACACATACACTTTATGTTCACCTCCCTTCCCCCATAGCCTATCCCTCAGCTCTTGGTCTATCTGACATTCCCTTCCCTCAGCATGAATACCTCCCTTCACTTCCCTCTTCTCTCCTCTCCTCTCCTTTCCTCTTTTCTCCTCTCCTCTCCTCTCCTGTCCTCTCCTCTCCTCTCCTCTCCTGTCCTCTTCTCTCCTCTCCTCTCCTCTCCTCTCCTCTCCTCTCCTCTGCTGTTCGTGTGCCTTCCTTTCAATGTTCCTTCTCTACCTCATTTCATTTAACTAATATCACCATCTTTCGCTATTTTTAATCTACTGAATCATCATCCCCGTCTTTCTCCTCTTCCTCTCTGTAATCCATCTCTCTCCCTTCACCCACTCCTACACCTCCTACTCTTGCTCCTTCAACCTTCCCTCCCTTCCCTTCTCCTTCCTCACGTCCTCCCTCTCCCCTGCACCCTTCCCTTCCTCGTCCTCCTCTCCCCTATCCTCCTTCTCTCCCCTATTCTCCTCCTCCCCCCTATTCTCCTCCTCCCCTTTTCTCCTTCTCTCCCCTATCCTTCTCTTCTTCCCCCTCCTCCTCCCCCCTATTCTCCTCATCCCCTTTTCTCCTCTACCCTATCCTTCTCTTCTTCCCCCTCCTCCTCCCCCCACCGGCCTCCTTCACATCATCAATTAACATCGTACCCAGTGCCCACTCAAGGGGTGTGAGCACTGGTGTGTGTGTGTGTGTGGGTGTGTTTGTTTATTGTTTGTTTGTTGTTGTGGGTTTGTCGTCTGTGTTTCCTTAGATCTTTCTTTTGTACGTGTTTAAGTAATGGGTGTTTATCTACGTGTGTATGTGTGAGAGAGAGAGAGAGAGAGTGTGCGTATGTGTGTGTGTGTGTGTGTGTGTGTTGAATGTTGTTACCATGTCTAGTGGTATACACGAACCCTCTCCCTCTTCCACTCTTCACAACTTGGAGGAATATTAATTAAGAAGAAATTATATATATATTCTCTTGAATATTGAATTGAAGGACTATTGATTCCTCCAAACTAGGCCACGAAGCAGATAGATTCCTTCAGTTACATTTAGGTCGTCTGTATCCTAGAAGAGTTTGTAGGACTCAGTAGGACTCCATCTGATCACCAAAAGATGCTCCCCTTAAGGACCCTGTGATTGTGTATGAGACTTGGTGGCTTCTGATTCCTTCTGACTATGCCACGAAACACGCTCCTTCCCTATAGGTGGAGTTTCGGGGCAGTGTTTGAAGGACTCGCTAACCTCCAATTTTCTTACTACCTGTGACCTTGTTGACGAATTAGTATGCATGCAATAATCTCCTCCAAACACTACGATTTTCTGTTGTTTCTTGGTGTGGAAAATAGGAATCTGTGGCCTCCAAATCACCGACATGACTTTATAAATATCCACTCAATTAGACCAGAGCAGAGGACACAGGAAATTAATTTAAGCTGACATGGTACTTGCTTCGTAAACACTTTCTTCAACTTGGATCATGTTTAGCTGAACTGTTTGACCGACCATCTGTTTCCATACCCACGTGGTCTTCATTTAAAATTCTATGTATACAGTCGTCTTAATAAGTATGTTCGGGGGATTATTGATAAGTCGTCCATTTCTTCTGAAGCCTGTTTGTTTGTGTTGATAGAAATTTGTTTTACGTTAATCTTTCAAAGTATATATATATATATATATATATATATATATATATATATATATATATATATATATATATATATATATATATATATATATATATATATATATATATATATATATATATATATATATATATAGGCTATATAGGACCAGATGAACAAAAATAATGGTGGCTTGTAATAGTTTGAAGTCAGTTGCTCCAGATATGTCAACATTAGACGGTACCGCTTCATTAATAATATCCCCACATAGCATTTGGTGACTGCTGTAGAAAGTGTTGTTGTTGTGGTTTGCCTCGCCTCACTCTTGTTGTCATTGGTGATACTCACTGTTCTGTACACTCAGCGCTGAGACTACATGATCATAATCAACTTTTTTTTGTTTTTACCCCTCCCGGTTTCTACATTCATCCATTTAAGAGTTGTGTAGTTTCTCTCTCTCTCTCTCTCTCTCTAAAAGTGATTGAGAAGATGGGACGTAAGAGGGAAAGGTGGCATTAACAGTGAGTGGAAGAGTTGGATGAATTGATGAGAAAAGCGGAATGGAATGAATAAGAGTGAGTAGGAAGAAAGAAGGGAGCAAGAGGCTGAATGAAAGGAAAGAGGGAAGTTGGCAAAATAGGAACGAAAGGAGGAGGAAGAGAGAAACTGCTTGGTGGAGGGAAGATGTATGAAGAAGGCGTCAAGAGAAGGAGAAGAATAAGGAGAAGGAGGAGGAGGAGGAGGTTGAAGAGAAAATGTTAGGTGGGAGAGAGAAGTTGTGTAAATAAGGCATCACACAAAATTATCATAACACAAACAACATAAGCATAAACACAGGCTTGCACTGCACGGTATCATTAAAAGTTATCACGGCCTGTATCTTCTTCTCCCATGATTCACTCTACCATACACATCGTACTATATTACTGTATATCTTTATCTTCCTACTGACCCCCTCTTTCTGTTTTCATAGTTACTTGATTCATTTACCTTCCATAAGAGATAAGTAGCAATGAAAACAAGAAAAAGGAAAGGATAGAATAAGAAGCTAGGAAGAGGTAGTAAGAAAAGAGCATGTGCTTTCTTTATGAAATGGTGATAGTAAGTTGATACAATGAAAATGAAGGAAATGGAAGAAAAATAATTAAAGTAATGGAAGGAGCAGGGTGTGTTGAGAGGAGGGAAGGTGCCTATAGGGATTCTGTTATGGAGAAGAGGAAATGTGATTCTCAGAGTAGGCCTAAAGTCAGTGTAAGTGTGTGTGTGTGTGTGTGTGTGTGTGTGTGTGTGTGTGTGTGTGTGTGTGTGTGTGTGTGTGTGTGTGTGTGTGTGTGTGTTAGTGTGTGTGTATGTGTGTATGCTTGGGAGGGTGTGTGTGTGTGTGGGTGATATATGAGATCAGAGTGGGTGGTGTGGGTGGAATGGAAGAGTTGTGTTGTGGTGTTCTTACTGAAGGTCTGTATTTGCTTTCAAGTGGTTCTCTCTCCTTCCCTCCCTCTCTCCCCTCTTCTTCCCTCCCTCCCTCCCCTCTTCTTCCCTGCCTTCTCTCCCCTCTGCCTTCTCTCCCCTCTTCTTCCCTGCCTTCTCTCCCCTCTTCTTTCCTGCCTTCTCTCCCCTTTTCATCCCAGCCTTCTCTCCCCTCTTCCTCCCTCCCTTCTCACCTATTCTTTCCTCCCTTCCCTCCCCTCTTCATCCCTGCCTTCTCTACCCTCTTCTTCCCTCCCCTCTTCTCTAACTCCTCATCCTCCACTACTAGCCTAAACCTCCTCCTTCACTCTACCTTCCTCCTCATCCTCCTCCTTCCCCACCACTACTACTCATCCCCAACTAAGGACCCTCTACTTCTCAATGTTTTTATCAGCCCTCCCCTCCCCACCCTGACCTCGGCCCTCCCCTCCCCTCCCCTCCTTCCCTCTTCTCCCTGCTCCCCTCCCCTCCCCTCCCCTCCCCTCCCCTCCCCTCCCTGACCTCGGCCTCCTGCTCAGACTCTCCACTTCAGGGCTGGTGTTTTATTTTGGTCCGGCCGTCTTTCAACCCCTTCCTCTTCCACCTACCTTTCATCCATTTTTGTCTTTCTCGGATTCTTCCATTTTTGTTTTTTCGGATTCTTCCATTCTTGTCTTCTTTATTTTTTATTCCTCCTATTCTTCAATTCTTGTCTTCCTCCTTTCTTCTATTATTGTCATATTCTTCCCATTCTTCCTTTTTTTGTGTACTTCCTCCTATTCTTCTTTTCTTGTCTTCCTCCCATTTTCCATTCTTTCTTCCTCCTTTCTTCTATTCTTTTCTTTTCCTCCCTTTCTTGTATTCTTGTCTTCCTTCATTATGTCTTCTCCCTCCTTCCTTTCCTACTTCATTTCTATTTCCACATTCCTTTCGTCCTTTCTGGTTCTCCTCCTTCCTATCCTTTCATCTTGTCTCCTTCCTCATTCCTTTCCTCTCCTTATATCTCTCCTAATATTTATGTCCTCTATTTCTGCTTCCGCCTTCTTTTATCTCCTTCCACTTATTCTTTCCCTTTCTATTTCTCTTACCTTGACTGTCTTCCTTCCTCTTCAATTACCTCCCTCTCCAATTATAATTTTCTTCCTTTTCCTTCTGTTCCACTTCCCGTTCCTCTTATCTTTCTCTCCTACTCTACACTGTGCCATTAACCCTATTTCTCCCATTCCTTTATGATTTTTTATTGTTGCTTATTCCTCCATCCACCCTTCCATCTTCATTACTCGTCCTCTCGTCTCTGATAACATTATTATTATTTCTGTACTTGCTTCCCCTCTCGTCTGAGTGTCATACAGTTTCCTCTAGACCTCTTCTTCGCATTTTATTGCTTGCACCCTTCTGTCTCCCTTCCTTCCTTCCTTCCCTCCTCCCCACTTCAACATTTCCAACATTTATATAGCTCTATTTTACTTCCTCCTCGTGTTCTTCTCTCTACCCTTGCTCTCTTTCCGTTGTCCCTCTTCCTACCTTCCTTCCCCCCTTCATATAGTTCATCATTGATAGGTCTCCTTTGCCTTCCCCTCAAGTCTTCCTTTGACCTTTCCCTTCTCCACATCTTCCTTCCTTACTTCAGTCTTCACTCCTCGACCTTCCACTTATCACCGCTCTCCATACCTTCCTTCTTTTATCTGACATTGTATACCATTCCGTCTCTTGTGTTTTTTTCTTTCCCTTTGACATCTATCACTCTTATATTTATTACTCTCGCCTCATTATTTTACCACGAATGCTCTGCTATCTCTTAACGCTCTTACGTCTTTTGAGTTGCCCTTTCTACCTCACGATGTTATATATATATACAGTACAGTACATCTAAATTACCTTTTGAATTATAAACTAGAACATTTTTACCTTAATTCCTTATTCCCCTTTACAGTTGTCTTTCAGCTTTATGTTCCCAGTTCCTTCATCATCATCATCATCTGTATCCTATTTCCCTTTTTCCATCTTTCCCTCTCTATTCATTCTTCTTTTCTTCCCCTCAGTCGTCTCTTCATCCAAACACTTCATGATAATTGACTTTGCTATAGAGAGTTTGGGGAAGGCCTTGTGAACCCGCCTTCCCTCGATCTCTGCAGGTTCCAATATTACAACTATTTTTCATTATCTTGATACCGTACCTTATCGTCGAGGGTTTGGGTATATATGAGCAGAGAGCGTCACAGCTTTACAGGTATATAACTGTTAAAATGCCATCGGAACGGGAAGAGCGTTAACACCATCTCGTTTTGGGGGACATACTAATTGAAAATATTGCACCACCTCACAGTCACTCATCACACCTTAATCTCATCACTGTCCAACATTGCATCAACTCACACCACATCACATATCAACACAGTACCACCACTTTAAAGGTCATATCGTATTCAACTCAACTTGTGTCCTCAGCTGAGTACATTATTTTCAGCTCCTTTTCTCCCAGCTGACCTCACCTTTCTTGCTGGTGGGTATATAAAGAGAGGCGTCTTGGGAGGCGTGTGCTCGGACACAGCGCGACAAAGCGGCCGTCAGTGCGTGTTTCCTATCCCTAATTTAGAAAGATAAAGCGACCTTACCCGCCCACCCGTGGAAAATAACGGGGTTTAGAGTAGGAGAGTTTACACAGGGAGGGAGGAGTGTAGAGGAGGGGTTTATATGGAACATAGGGAAATAGAAGAGGGAATACAGGGTCATTGGAAAGGGAGTATTATATAGGGACTTTAGTTATTATTATAGGAAAAATAGGACTACACACTGAAGAGGAGGCTACATACCTGATAAACTGGGAGCAAGGAATTGAAGGAGGAAAGTGTGTGTGTATGTGTGTGTGTGTGTGTGTGTGTCACTTAAGGGCACAAGAGAGAGGGTCATGTCACACGTGAGGGAGGAGGAGGAAGTGAAGGCTTAAAGAATGTAGGAAAGGAGGAGGGAAGGCAGAGAGCGGAGTGAGTGACCCCACAATTCCATTTGGCCGAGGTGATCCTTTTTGATGGGGGTAATGAGGAGGGAGACAGCGTTAGGGAGATGGGATTACCGAGATGAAGGAGGCAAAAGTAAGGTAATGAAGAAAAGACGGCACGGATTATTTAGTGAAGAAAGTAAAGGAGGAGGAGGAGTGACATACGAACAGAACAGATCTACTGGTCCTTTAAAAGCTGCTTATTGGCGCTATATTAATTATAAGTCTAATAAGGTGACAGTCGTAGAACAAAAAGCATGAAATAAACTGAAGGGAAGAAAGGACAGTTGAATAATTGAAAAGGTGAATGGAGTCTGAGAGTCCGAAGGGGCGCCAAAATCCTGAAATTACTTTTACCCACATCATCCCAGGCAACTCCCATTTTTACATAATAATAATAATAATAATAATAATAATAATCATAAGTATAATTAAATAGTTCTAATCACTCCAACTAGACCAATAGTTATAGTATTAATAGTAAGAGACATAATTGTTGTTAAATCCATATCTTTGTTCGTGAAGCCTCAAAATATAAACGAACAGACAGTTAAACAACTATAAGCCTCTATGTCGGGTCTGGGAAAAGTAAGTGGACGTCAATTATTATCCCAATTTATCTTAATCCGGACCCTCATCACCCCCTTACTGCCCTTTCCGTTCCGTCCTGAGCCCCCTTCCCTCATTACCCCCTTACCGCCCTTTCCGTCCCGAGCCCCCTTCCCCCATCACCCCCTTACCACCCTTTCCGTCCTGAGCCCCCTTCCCCCCGACACAAACCATTACCCAGCATGACCACACTATTAAGGACCCTGTGATCGTGTATGAGAATTGGAGGCATCTGATTCTTCCTGACTATACCACGAAACACGCTCCTTCCATATAGGTGATGTTTCGTGGTGATGTTTGAAGGACTCATTTACCTCCACTTTTCCAACTACATCACAGGGTTCCTTACTAAATTAACGGACCCGTGATGCTGTTGACAAATGGGAGGCTAATGATTGCTCCGTGGTGTGCCAAGAAACACAGTCAGTGCCCCGGAATATCTAAATTGGTTCTAGGGAGAAAAAAGATCTTGATGGGAGTCGATTTTGTTGACGAATTGGGGAGACTGTTTCATGCCTCACTCTAGAGAGGTATAGAACTTGAAGCAGCAACACAGACATCATCCAAGATCCAATCAGGGAATTATTTACTCTCCGTACACACCGTCCTGAAAAATGCACAAACCTGATTATACTCCAGACATCCTCAACGAAATGGATAAAAAAATGAAGAGGAGGAAAAAAACACATTTATTTAATCCGGATGCCCTCAAGGAAATGGAAGAGGTGGATGGAGGGAGCCGTGTTGATAACTGGAGAAGTTTGTACAGGAAGTTTGGTGGCCATTGCAGTGGGAGGAGAAAAATGTCGGCTTTAATGTTGAGTGGGAGAAGAGAAACTGGAATAGATGGTGAAGGTAGGTTAGGAGGAGAAGTAAGAGAAGTATGTGAGGGTAGGAGGAGAAGAGGAGCAACTGGAATAGAAGGAGAAATAGGCAAGATGGAGAAGAAAAAGAAGTATGAGAGGGGAGGAGGAGGAGGAGGAGGAGAAAAACTGGAATAGAAAAAGATGTAGGCTAGTTAGAAAATCACTAAAAGTATAAAGATGAAAAGGGGCAGGAGGAGAAGGAGGAGGAAAAAATATACTTAACTACACATTGAGGAGGAGAGGAAAAAATAACCTTAGCTACACATTTTACAGATTGTGAAATATTGGGTAGAGTGGGGACGGGAATGAGAGCCGTGAAGGAGGAAGGTATGGGAGGGATTTTATGGAAAGGTGAAAAAAAAAAAAAAAATGAATGGGAAGGAATGCGAAGAGGTTTGAACGTTGAAGGATGAAGAGAGAGGAACGCATGAAGGATGGAGGGAGGAAGAAATCTCAACCCCACCCATATAATACAAAAATATAACTCCTACTCTATACCACTATCTTGCTATTTACCCACAACACTACACAACAATCCTTGCTATATTCCTTTTTCATGTAGGCCTAACCAGCTCACATCTCTATACATCTAAAGTCTATAGGCCTACTCTAATAATTAACTTACTGTTCACCCATTATACGTTCCTAACTGGTCTAACCCACTTACGTCCCCCTAAATCCATTGAAGAAAAAAGAAGAGGGAAGGGAGGGAGAGCGGAAGGAAAGAGAGAAACGTGTTGGTGGAGATACAAACGAAAGATGAATGGAGGTGTCAGTGAGAGTGATGTCAGTGTAAGAATAGGAGGAGAGGGAGGGAAATGAGTGGTAAGGGAGCTGGGGAAGTGGGAGGAGATGAATGGAGGTGAGGGAGATGAATGAAGGAGTTGGAGTCAGAGGTATGAATGGGAAAAGGAGACGAACAGAGGAGTGAAGAAAGGGATAATTGTTGAAGGAATTGGAGATTGGTAGATGTAATATGGTGGAGTAAGGAAGACGAATATGAGTGAAGTGAGGAAGTGGAGGATGAATAGAGGAATGAGGGAGAGGAGAATAAATGAAGAACTGAGGACTGACAGAAAGTACGAAGGTAAGAATTGAAATTTTCCCAAACGAGCTTGTTTATTCAGTACAACTCAAACAGTGTATATGTGTTGTACAGTCGGCGGCAAAAGTCGTGTGGCCACATTGCCTAGTCATGGAAATATAATCTTCACAGGCTCGTAAAATAATAATAATTTTTTTATTATTATTTTACCCTTGATATTATAATTCTGTATGGTGATATGTTTTGGTTCGATGATTAAACTTTGTGTTATTCATTTATAAAGCGCTGAGGGAGGCAACACGACGTTTGCCGCTGACCATACAAACTCAATTTTAGGGACGCTTGTTACGAAATAGTACAAATCAGTAATGTTATGTTAGTGTATAAATTCACATAATAATTACGGTATATTTACAGATACGACAGGTATTATAATTCTATGAGAAGATATACTGTACTGCAGAGAGAAGGGAAGAGGAAGGTGAATAAAGGAATAAAATGATGGATTGGGGGAGGAGAGCGTAAGAACAGATGAGTGGAGCTGAATGGAGCGGGAGGGAGGTGAATGGAGGGAAAGGGAAGTGAATGGAATGGAAGGAGAGAGGGAGGTGAATGGAATGGAGGGAGAGAGGGAGGTGAATGGAATGGAGTGAGAGAGGGAGGGAGGTGAATGGAAGGGAGGGAGAGGTTGGTTAATGGAGGGAGAGTGAGGTGAACGGAGGGAGAGGGAGGTGAATGGAATGGAGGGAGAGGGAGGTGAATGGAATGGAGGGAGAGGGAGGTGAATGGAATGGAGTGAGAGGGAGGTGAATGGAATGGAGGGAGAGGGAGGTGAATGGAGTCTGCGTAAAGAGATGGTTGAGTACGGGGGGAGGAACAGAGGAAGAGCGGCGATGAATGGAAGAGGGAGGCAGGGAGGGAAAGGAAGGGGGTGAGGTGGAGTGAGGGAAGATAGGAATAAGGAGAAAGGGATATTTGAAGTAGGAGGAGGAGGAGAGGTAGTAGGAAAAGAGAGAACAGGAGTTTGGAAGACAGAAGGGGTGTAAAGAGTGAGAGAGAAAAGAAGGTGGATAAAATAAGGAGAGTAGTTTTAAAGAGAGGAGAGTGGAGATGCGAGGGAAGAGGAAATAAAAGAGAGAGACTGATGGGGATGGGAGATTACAAAATGGGAACAACTTAGGGAATAATGAGGTGTTGGAGAGAAGAAAAGAGGAGAGGAAAAGGAGGTAAGAAGAGGACAGAAGGGAAGAAAATGAATCGGCGGGAATGTAAGAGGAGAAAACATGAGAAAAACAGAGAAAAATAGAGTGGAGGTAGCCTAGAGGAGATGTGGGGAAGATGTAGTTGGTATTTGGAGTTAATATTTTTTATTTGTCCTCGTTGAGACGTGACTCTTTCCTTGAATATAGCACCGCCATCTTGTATCTCTCTCCACTTTCGCTATTTTGTCGTACTTTTCCTTGTGATTTTTTAACTTCATAATATTATATTGGATCGATGTTTTAAAATTATTTTGCCATAAACTGTACCTGTTTTTTTTTCCATGACGACAGTAGAGTGTTACACCCGTAGTTTAAAACAAATTGAGGGCCCTTACTGGAGCTCTATGAACCCTCCAAATAATCCAGGCCACAAAACGCTTCAGTGTTTCGAATAGGGAATCTGTTGCCTGGAGTAGTTTGGAGAATTCATAGAGCTCCAGTAAGGGCCCTCAAATGTTTTAAAACTACGGGTGTATGTGCTGCGACTGTACCTTTACTTGACGACGGGTCACTACACACAACCTGCTGACTGCACCATCATCAACTCTTAAAGATGAGTTGGCAACGAAGCAATGGAAAGTCGAATCTTGACTCGTTAAACCCGAAGGAGAGTAGTGACCTGCCGTCCAGGAAGAGTGCACAGAGTTGCCAAACCTCCACAACAAGTGTATCAACACAAGCTGAAGGAAACCAACTCGAAGTCAGCATCAGGAAATAGATGCAATATTATGATGACAAGTGTGTGTATAGTGTAGTGAGACTGTTGCCAGGGTTATACGCCGCTATAACCTACAAAGAGAGGGAAATGGTAAAGGTTAGAAAAAAAAAACAATTTTTATAAATAATTATAGCTCACGAGAGAGAGAGAGAGAGAGAGAGAGAGAGAGAGAGAGAGAGAGAGAGAGAGAGAGAGAGAGAGAGAGAGAGAGAGAGAGAGAAAGAGAGAGAGAGAGAGAGTGCGGGGGCGGAGTATGCGTGATCAATAACCCCTCTCCCGTCCACACCACATATGCAAGGACGCTCAAACACCATCCAAACATACACGCATCCATACATACATCTATACACACACAAATACAGTCAATGCACACGTAATTATGTATGTAAAGTAATTCTGTGTGTGTGTGTGTGTGTGGAATAATGGATAGTAATTATGAATGAAAAACAAACAAACAAAAGTGTACAAAGCAGAGTGGAGAGAAACTATAGACGAAATGAAAAAAGTGATAGAAGCAATGATTGAATGGTGAGTTGTAGGACAATAAAAAGCGGAAGAATAAAATGTATAGAAACTGGAGTAATACAAAGGAAGGTGGGAAATAGTTGAGAAAGTAAAATATAAACGGAATAATAAATAATACAAAGGGAAACAAAA
Organism: Petrolisthes manimaculis; assembly: GCA_034508575.1. Classification (NCBI taxonomy): domain Eukaryota; kingdom Metazoa; phylum Arthropoda; class Malacostraca; order Decapoda; family Porcellanidae; genus Petrolisthes; species Petrolisthes manimaculis. The sequence continues at coordinate 4,622 of JAWZYT010002761.1, read as the reverse complement.
CATACATGTAAATAGTAAGTAGGGTGGTAGCTAGTGTGAGGCGAGGGTACATCAACACCAGTCTGTCTAAAGTATTGGCAATATCGACAGTCCTTTCTTTCTCTTCTTTCACATCTCTCCACACTGAATGATTACACATACATACACACACACTGCTTAGACCTGTGTGTGTGTGTACGGAAAACAAGAGAGATATTTTCCTCTGTCTGACGAGTGAGGCATTGGAGGTTGTGATGTGTGTATGGTGGTGGAGGGAGGAGCTTTCTAGAAGGCTTTGGGTTAGGTCTCGATAGTAGTGGTATTATAGGGAGGAGAGACAAGATATAAAGCTTGGTCATGACAGAAGAGTAGGTTAGGGATGCTATTATCAGGGAATAGGATATATGCTGGGAATAGCTGCAGCGAGAGGGACGGGAGCAAAGGCATGATTATGTTAGGACTGGAATATATAGTTATGGTCAAAAAATGAAAAAAGAGTTTGTTCAGAGCCAAAGTCAAGAGTTGGGCTGAAGAGTTAGTGTCAGTAGAGGCCTGTATGGGTCGGAAGTAGTGTTTTTATTGTCAAAGTCTGGCTCGGCAAAGTCAAGGTCAACAAGTAGTGCCAGTGTCAAGGCCAGCGTCCCAGCGTCAGCAGCAGCAGCAGTGAGGTCGGTGTCAAGGTCCGCAACAACGTGAAGAGCAAAGCAGGTCAAGAGGTTAAAGATAATAATTGGATTGTTTCTCATTCCTGTAAACATTACCACAAATCAAACCTTACATAGATAATGTTAGCCATGTCTATTGTTTCAAGGCACAGTTTGAAGGGATCACTCACTTCCAATTTCACCACCAAATGTTACCCCCCCTTTAATGTTTTATGCCAATACAATCTCTGGACGATCTTATTCCCTTGCCTTCCATTCGTTCCTGTTCGTAGTTCCAAAGTGCCGCGCGTCCACTCTCCCTGAACGATAGATCGATCGTTCTGCCTTGGTAAAGTGATAATGACACCCCCGAGATAATTGTGTGTGTGTGTGTTTGTGGTGTGTGTGTGAAAGCTGGTTAATAAGCCATACAAGTGCCGTTATCGCTACGACCATTACGTCAGTTGAAATAATTTTATATTTTTGTAAGCTGCAGGATGGTCCCAGTCAAATTCCTAGTAATAATGCAGTCAACTCGGATTTTTTTAACGTAAAAGGAAGCGAAGGTTTAGATATCGTACATTAATGAGCAAATTTATTCCCATTTTCAGCCATCAGAGGTCATGAGAATTGCTAAGCTGATGTTGTAGTAACTATTTGTTCATGTGTTATTAGCCGTTCATAATATTATATTCTAAATAAAAATACACTAAAATAATAATAATAATAATAATAATAAAATGATAATAATATATTCAAAAGATTGGTGGCCATACGTTACGTACATTAGATGTATTGAGTTACCAGGAAGTAAAATGGAGTAGGATAGTCGGATGTAGATTACCATAGTTGCTTAAAGGTTAAACATTTAGGCTATAGAGGTTTTGAATATCCGGTTCATGTGGACGCTGCGTGTGTGTACATGTCTGTGCCTGTAACGTTGTGTGTGTGTGTGTGTGTGTGTGTGTGTGTGTGTGTGTGTGTGTGTGTGTGTGTGTAGTTTCCGACAGGTACATAAAAGTTGAATTATAAAAGAGCTCGTTGTGTACCGTCAGGAAAGTATAATATTATATGACATGTTAGAGGTTGAAGTATGAGAGGAGAGGGTACGTGTAGTTAGTTTGTTTATTTAAAGAGAGAAGGGGTAGAAGAAGACGTTGATAAAAGTCGAAAGGAAACTTGTCTGAGAATAGAAAGAGGAGAGATTGGGTACGACATAACTTGTGGTAACGTGAAGGAAGAGATGGAAGTTAGGCAGCACAGAGTGTAGTTAAAATGGTAGACCTAATGCTGTAATGGTAGTTTTGAAGCACCAGCTGATTGATGCCTCCAAACTATTCTAAGAAACATGCCACCATAATATTAGTTGATTTGACCTGTTTCATTGCATAGGTTGGAGGAATAGGTATAGTCTTCGGTACATTAATCCCACTTTACGGACAGACTATCAATTTGCAGTATATATTACAACAGGTTCCACTTAGTCTGGGTGTTCTTCAGGTATGATTGGTGCCGTGTTTCTCCTCGCACGTCTCACATAACTTCCAGCTTCCTCCCTCCTACACGCCTTCTCTCTGTCACACATACAGCCTCTCACTCTCGCAAGCACCTTCCATCTCTCTCTCTCTCTCTCTCTCTCTCTCTCTCTCTCTCTCTCTCTCACACACACACACACACACTCACTATGCACAGACACAGACCTAGACACAAACACACCCTAACATTACACCGACTCCTGCCCCCCTCCCCTTCCCCCTCCCCCCTCCCCCCCTCTTCTCTCGTGGCCTATGTAATTATTATACTGCACCGACTCTAATTTGTGTCATCATTCCATTGGTATGCAGACAATGCCACCCTCCTCGCTGAATGGAATGTGTGGTATTACCGGTTTGTGTGAATGTTGTCCTGAGGGAGAGTAGTGGTTGTTGAGTGTAGTCTTGGGGGGGGGGGGGGATATTTGGCTTGGGGGTGGAGGGGAAGGGGGGATATTTGGCTTGGGGGTGGAGGGGAGGGGGATATTTAGCTTCGGGAAGGGTGAGGTTGCATGCATGGTTGGGTTGCATGCATGTTGGTTTGTAGTATTTGTTGTATATTTAGTGTTGTTGCGGTAGAGGTCGGATGTGGGGCATGGGAGGGAAGTGGGATTGAGTGTAGGCATGGGAGGGAAGTGGGGTTGAGTGTATAGTCTTTCCCCGACAATACTCCCCTACCCTCTCCTTCCCTCGACAATACTCCCCTCCCCTTTCCTTCCTCGACAATATTCCTCTCCCCTCTCCTTCCCTCGACAATACTCCTCTCCCCTTTCCTTCCCTCGACAATACTCCCCTCCCCTCCCTTCTCCTTTCCCGACAATACTCCCCTCCCTTCTCCTTTCCCCGACAATACTCCCCTCCCCTCCCCCTCCCCTATCCTTCCCTCCCCTCCCTCCACCTCTGCATTCCCTTTCTTCTGCCCCCTATCCCCCTCTCTTGCCCCATTTCCTCTTTGTTCCCACCTTTAATAGTTCTGTTGTTTGAGATCCTTTGTAAGACGCTTCCCCTCTTCCCTTCGTCTTTCTCCTACCTCTCCCTTCCCGTCGCCCTCTTCCTTCCCTTTGTCACCTCTCCCTCACACAATCCTTTCCATATTTTATTTCCCCTACTTTTCTTGTCGCCCTCTCCTCTCTCCTTGTCTTCCTCTCCCCTTTTCTATTCTTCTCCACCTTTTCTCTTCCTCCTATCTCCTCTTCCTCCTACTCTCTCCTCTCCCTCTCCTCCACCCTCCTGTCCCTCTCCTCGCTTCCTCCCATCTCTCCCTCTCAACCTCCTCTCCCCTCTGCACCTCCTCTCCCTCTCCCACTTCCTCCTCCACCTCCTCTCCCTCTCCATCTCCACCTCCTGTCTTCCTTTCCACACCTCCACTCATCACAGTCTCCTTCAGCATTTCAGGACTTCCCCTTTCCTCCTCCTCCTCCTCCTCCTCCTCCTTTCCCCCTATCTGTTTTCCCACTCCTCCCTACACACTCCTTCACCCTCCATGTCACAAACACTCTTCTCATCATTTGCATGTGTAATTCTCTCATTCCTTCCTTCCTTCCTTCAATCTTTCTTTCCATCATTCACGTCCTCCTCTCATTTCCCTTCCATCCTCATTTACATCCTTTACTTCCTCCTCATTTTCCTTCCATCCTTCTCTTCCTCCTCATTTTTCTTCCATCCTATTTTCCATGCTTCACTTTTTACACATTTTCCTTCCATCCTTCACTTCCTCGTAATATTCCTTCCATCCTACTTTCCATCATTCACTTCCTCCTAATATTTCTTCCATCCCACTTTCCATTCTTCATTTTCTCCTCATTTTATATTTTTCGTTTTCATTCCCAACGGTAATTACATTCATTTTCATCCGATTCTCCACTTTCATCTTTTTCTCGTAAGGACAAATAACCTTGTTGTAATTTGGAAGTCAGATGTAATCCTCCTTCCTCTTTCCTCCTCTTATTTACCACATTTCTTGTTATTAACGTTTTTTCCTTCCCACACTGGTTCATCACCTGTCCTTCCTCTTTTTTACCACATTTCTTGTTAATAACGTTTTTGCTCTCCCACTCTTTCATCACTCCTCCTCCTCTCCTCTCCTTCTTTCATCAATCATTTCATTATCCACTTGTCCCTACTCGACACCTTTCCTTTCATCATTGCACCACCTTCCATTTCTTCCCTGCACCTCCCCTCCCACTCCCTCCACTCCCCCACATTTTACTTTCTATTTCTACTCTCCCACATATTTTCCACTCCCTCTCCTCCCCCACATATTTTCCACTCCCTCTCCTCCCCCACATATTTTCCACTCCCTCTCCTCCCCTCATATTTCCCACTCTTTCTCCTCCCCCACATATTTTCCACTCCCTCTCCTCCCCCACCACACCTTTGCACTCCTTTTCCTCTCTCTCTCCCCGGGAAGGGGTGGAGGGTGGAGTGAGTAGGATGGATAGGGGGAAGGGGGGAGGCAGTTGGTGGG
>JAWZYT010002760.1:97500-128146 GCA_034508575.1 Petrolisthes manimaculis | reverse complement strand
CCACACACCACAACAAACATACAGTGGTCTATATATTCACCACAACACACACACCACCACAACATCACAACACACCATCACACACCATCACAACAAACATACAGTGGTCTATATATTCACCATCACACACCACAACAAAAACTCCACTCACACGCCACCACTTGTAACAACACTATAAGTTCACCACACACACACACACACACACACACACACACACACACACACACACACCACCACCACTCGTGACTTGTTTATCATCACCACTCACTAACCAACTAACAAACTAAGTCACTCACAATTTAAGGCCTCATCACTGTGGTTATAGGTCATCACACGGTCTCCTCCTTGTACCTTGGGGCCACCGCTGCACGTCACAACACACACACACACACACTACACTGTCATTCACCACCACACAACAACAACAACGACGACAATAACAACAACAACAGCACTCTCCTCACATGTAACTCAGGCAGGCAGGCTCTCAAGGAGTGTCCCTGAGTTTCGGTACGATAATTTTTCCTACTTTATAAGCTCTCCACCTGGGCACTGTACGTCTCTGCCGGCCGAACGACTACCCTACAAACACATCCTGTATATCCCAAACAACACTCTAGTCTGACCAGTTTACACCACATCATCACACAGATAACATCGCGTGTGTAAAGATATCTGGTGGGTTTGGTTTTGGTGGTGATATTAGCCTGTTTTGATTGTGGGTTGGGTACTGAAGGTTAAGCAGTCTCGGAACCCGTCATCGTAGGATTTCAGGATGGATGTGAGATACCTTAGGGCGATTTGCTGTCTCCCCTGCTGTCCTGCTGACGTGGCCCTCCTCCTGCAGGTGCTAGAGTCGTTAGGAAGGGCGTGGTGGCGAGGTAAGGGCGGCCAGGCAGGCAGGGGGGAGGCAGGGCGAATGGAAGGCAGGTCAAGAGAGATCCTGACTCACACACGCTCAACCCAACACTGAACTGAAGAGGAGGCATACCACATCACTACTGCCATGCCACCACTACTACTACTACCATCACTACCACCACCACCACCCCCATCCCATCCCTCCACACTGCTACCATCCCCTTCCCATCACCACCACCACTACTGTAACCTACCTACACCATCCCTACTGCCACTACAACTACCATCACCACGTACCACCCACTTCCCCCTTCCCATCCCTACTAATACTGTACCTATCCCCTCCCTACTACCTCCTTCCCATCACCACTTCCTCCCCATCCCCACTTCCACCACCCCATTCCCCACTACCTCCACCACTACCACCAACTCCTTCTCCCTCCCAACAATAACAATAACAACAACAACAACAGTAGCAATGTTAATAACAGTAAGATGATAAATCAGGCTTTAACCTCGGAATTCTTACACCAAAGTACTTATGACTAAATAAACCTTTGGTCTATTTATCTACAATTATAAGAGAGAGAGAGAGAGAGAGAGAGAGAGAGAGAGAGAGAGAGAGAGAGAGAGAGAATCATTGTGTGTTCCTTTATTTAAGGATAGATTTTTAACAAATTTAGAACAAAGAAGTTTAACCAAAAATATTTTAATCATTTCCTTAACACTTGCTGCAAAAAAAATCGAGATGATAATAATAAAAAGTGGCCTAAATAATATCCTGCTGGAACTTTAATCACTAAGTTCAACTCGTTTCTTATTTGATTTATTTCTTTGTTTCTTATTTTATCAAGTTGTGAGAAACATATATATCTGCTGGATGCTACAATTACTACTGAGATTAATAATGGTAACAGGACACACACACACACACACACACACACACACACACACACACACACACACACATCTTACCAATCACCTCTAGACCACACACAATGCAACACAAATTATATATGAATAGATTTTAATAATATAAGGGGGAAGAAATTTTGTGTTGGTAAATCTGCTGGAGTAACTGTATATTAATCCTCCAAACTATTCCAAGCAACAGAACACACCATTATATTACTTTTGCCCCTCTGGTCCTCCTGTTTCCTAGCATACTTTGGAGGAATCAACAGGGCACCCCAATGTAACAAAAAAAAATTACCACCTTTTAATTAATATTCTTATAACCTTCCAAATGCCAAAAAGTGGATTCTCATTACCGTAGACTTTTTAGCTCCCATATAATTATACAGTAATAATAATTCCCTTCGCGTGCATACATATAATAATTATATTCTGGGTGATTTGGAAGGCTATTTATTCATTACTCTCAAATTTTGCCCAGAAACAAACTTATATTTGGTCGTAACTCCGTGTTTTGTTTTGTTTTTAATTAATCGAGTGATGAGAGGAGAACCTATAGAGGGAGAAGGAAGGAAGGGAGGGAGGGGGTCAGTTTCGTTGCATTACTATTATAGGAGGAAAAAATCAGTGTAATTAATTCTTTCTTTGACATGAATATTTATCTATATATAGAATGATGAGTCGAAGAAAGGTGGGGAGGGTGGGAAAAAAAAAAAAAAAAAACACACACAATATTTCAGAGCCTTTCTTTCAACCAACCATGCACCGGAAACGCAACCGGATCCTCAACAGTCGGATACGGTACAAACATACATACAAACACACACACACACATACATACATCCTATCGTGACGTCAGCAGCCACAGCAGCAGCAGCGAGACATCTAACCAAAAGGCGTCTCCGGATACAGGAAAGCCTTACAGGGCAAAGAAGGGAGGAGTATTCAGACAGGTAGGTAAGTATATACGGTGGCGAGAGGTGGTAGTGGTAGTGGTAGTGGTATTGGTGGTAGTGGTAGTGGTGGTAGTGGTAGTGGTGGTAGAGGTAGTAGTGGTAGTGGTGGTAGTGGTAGTGGTAGTGGTAGTGTGTGTGGTGCAACTGGCTATGAAGGAAGGAAGGAAGGAAGTATGGATCTTAAGGGGAGAGTATACTTTTGGTACATTGAAGTGTCGTGATTGCTCCAAAGTATGCCAGGAAACAGGACCAGATGGACAAAAATAAAGGCGTCCTGTTGCTTGGAATAGTTTGGAGGATTCAGTTGCTCCAGATTTACCAACTCTGTACTTCTTCTAAAGTCTTAAAGTTGGAGATAAGAGAGTCCTTCAAATATTGCCACGAAACACACACACCTATAAGTCCCTCCCAAGCCTGTCCCCCTATTCCCGCACCCCCCAAGTCCCCCTCCCCCAAGCCTGTCCCCTACTCCCGCACCCCCTTAAGGCTAATATCTAATAAGACCATAATCTGACCATTTATTATTATACTTGTATTAAATAACTCACATCAGGGACTCTCTACACCTGTTAATAATAATAATAATAATAATAATAATAATAATAATAATAATAATCAATGTATATTAAATATTGCAACCTTTCCAAACATTCAAAAACGCTCATTTTTTCAATCATTTTTTTCAATTTTTAACGATTCCAAGATAAAATGTTTCATCTTCACTATTCCCCAGAGATACAAGAGACATTGCCCTTTATATTTGGATTAGATAAGTATTAACAGATGTGTGTGGGTGGGTGGGTGGTAGGAAAGATGTGGGTAGGTAGGTAGTAGGTGGGTAGTGGGTGGGTAGGTAAGATGTGTGTGGTAGGTAGCGGCGGGGGCGGCGGGGCGGCGGCGGCGGGGGGGCAGTTGCGGCGGCTGCGGGGCGGCGGCGGCGACGACGAATAAAAAAATAAAGAATAAAATAAATAATTAAAAAAAATAGTTCATTACAAAAAAAAAAAATATAAAAAAAAAATATATTAAAAAAACAATTAAAAAAACTAATTATTAAAAACCGACGGTAGCAGCGGCGGCGGCGGCGGCGGCGGGGCGGCGGCGGGGCGGCGGTGGCAGGGCGGCGGCGGCAGGGCGGCGGCGGGGCGGCGGCGGCGGGACGGCGGTGGCGGGGCGGCGGCAGCGGGCCGGCGACGACGAATAAAAAAAAATAACAATAATAATAATAATAATAATATTAATAGTAATAAAAAAAAGTTAATTATTAGAAAAAAAAAATTAATAAAAATATATTATTAAAAAAACTATTAAAAAAACTAATTATTAAAAAACGACGGGGGATGCGGCGAGCAAAAAGAGCGGCGAGAGGGGGCCGAGCGCAGCAAGGTGAGAGGAGCGAGCAGCACCGCAGGCAAAAGCACCCACGGCGTAGCCGTGGTGGGCGAAGCCCAGTGCTTGTAATAATAATAATAATAATAATAATAATAATAATAATAATAATTTATTATGTTGATGTTGTTGTCATTTTATGTTGTTGTTGCTGTCCTTTGTGTTGTTGTTGTTGTTGTTGTTGTTAGTGTTGTCATGAATGCTATTCTCTTATTGTTAATGTTTTTATTATTATTATTATTGTTGTTGTTGTTGACCATTACCGTCCACCTCATCACCGGGGGGGGGGGGGAGGCTACACCAAAACTGGGAGTGTTGGGTGGAGGAAGGAAGGGATCAGCAGGGGGTTGGGGGGTTGGGCAAGAGTGGGGGGGTTTGGGGGGGGGGGCAAGAGTGAGTGGGGGTTTGGGGGGGCAAGAGTGGGAGGAGGAGGGGGTGGGGGTGGGTAGTGTTTCCATTAGATCGGTGATGTCAGGCCAGGGAGGACATAATGTAAGAGTTTATATACACATTAGTGGTCGCAAGCTGTTTTAGGAAACTTGTGATGGGTTGCAATGAGTTGGGTTGGGTTGGGTTGGGTTGGGTTGGATCTGGTCGAGGTGGGTTGGGTTGGCTTGGGTCTGGTCGAGGTGGGTTGGGTTGCAATGAGTTGGATTGGGTTGCAATGAGCTGGGTTGGGTTGGGCTGGGTCTGGTCAAGCTGGGTTGGGTTGGCTTGGGTGGGTCTGGTCGAGGTGGGTTGGGTTGGATTGGAGGGTTGGGTGTATCGAAGCCAGTTGGGTTGGGTTGGGTTGGATGTGTCTCAGGGTCGACGTGGGTTGGGTTGAGTTGGATTGGATGGCTGGATGTATCGAGTCCACTTGGATTGAGTTGGTTTGGGTATATCTAGTCTAGTTAGGTTGGGTCCATTCGTGTTGTGTTGTATCGTGTTAATTAATTCAGTCTTCTCTTTTCCTCCTTCAGCCATGGAGAGACAACACGATAATTAACCAGTAAACATTTTCCACCCCTACATAGAAATCGCTCCTCATATCCACAGTTAAATAAATAAAATAAAAAAGGTACATAGAGTTATATATAATCTCACGTAGGATACTCTAAACCTCCTGGCACTTCCCACGACTCTGCCAAGACAATTTATTCTCAAAGGTGTTAAGACGAGGGCTCAGAAGGGAAGTATAGAGGCTGATCAGGGTTTCACGGTTATAAGGAAAAAAAACTGCCCGTGTGAAAATCTATATTAAATCTGTGGAAATAAATACTCCTGTTAAATGAGTTATAGTTTTTTTAGTATCAGAAAATATACCACGACATCCAGTAGCCGTATATACACAACTGAGAGAGAGAGAGAGAGAGAGAGAGAGAGGTGGGAGAACATCTGTGAATCAACAATGGAGGTGATGAGACGAAAAAAAAACCTCGGTCATAGAGTAATGTAAATATTGGTGTACACACATATAGCCACACCTACATGACAGACACACAGACAGACAGAGAGAGAGAGAGAGAGAGAGAGAGAGAGAGAGAGAGAGAGAGAGAGAGAGAGAGAGAGAGTTACATAGAGTTACATAGAATCACAGACCACAACAGACCTTACGGTCCACACGGGGTGATCTGATTAGAAGGTTACTGGTAGAGAATGAATTTCTCCCCAGTGATAGTCGTAGGTAAGGATAGCAAAGTAGATAGCAAAGAGAGAGAGAGAGAGAATGAGAGAGTGTATGTGTGTGTGTGTGTGTGTAAAGTGGATGAAGAAATACATAAAAGGGAAGGAAGGAAGGACGGGGAGAGAAACCTTAGACAAACAAACAGACAGAAAGAGAGACAAAGATTACAGAGCATAATTATACTGTAGGAAATAGAAGCCAAAAAGAAGGTCCTTCCTATTTCAGGTTAGAGAGAGAGATAGATAGATAGATAGATAGATAGATAGATAGAGAGAGAGAGAGAGAGAGAGAGAGAGAGAGAGAGAGAGAGAGAGAGAGAGAGAGAGAGAGAGAGAGAGAGAGAGAGAGAGAGAGAGAGAGGGAATTAGAGGAAGAAATATGGAAGGGGAGAAATAAAAAAAATGAAGGGAGGGAGAGGAAGGGATGGGGAGGAAAATTCGGGGTAAGGAAATAGATAGAAGCAAAAAGAGAGAGGGAGGAAAGGGAGGGAAGGGAGGAAAGGGAGGGAGGGAGTAAGAGAGACAATGTTTGGACAGGTGTGAGGGAGAGGGGGGAGGGGGGGAGGGGAGGGAGAGGAGGAAGGGACATGTTACTCGTCTGCCTGGGCATCAAAGCTTATATGAATATCTCTCTCTCTCTCTCTCTCTCTCTCTCTCTCTCTCTCTCTCTCTCCGTTTCCTGTGTTTCTTATATATATTTATATTTCTTATAATCTCTTCCCCCTCTCCCTCTCCACATTTCTTATATATTACTTCATCTCTACCCCTCTCTCTCTCTCTCTCTCTTTTCTTATATGTGTCTTCATCCACCACCCCTCCTATCTCTCCTCCTCTTCCCCTCTTCTCTCTCTCTCTCTCTCTCTCTCTCTCTCTCTCTCTCTCTCTCTCTCTCTCTCTCTCTCTCTCAGGTTACACACATACATACACAGTGTCAGTCTGGCCACCAATTGGAACTAAATCAAACAAACACACGCCGCCTTCTCCCAACATCATATTTTCGTCGTATCATCGATCCAACAGGGAAAGGCAACAATGAAACGATGGCTGCATGGAGGGTAGCACAACAACAACAACAACAACAATAACAACAACCTCAACAACACCATCAACCTCAACAATAACAACGACAACAGCAATAACAACAACAACCTCAACAACAACAACAACCACAACAACAACGACAACAACCTCAACAACAACAACAACAACAACCTCAACAACAACAACAGCTGCTGAGGTCATGTGCCGCCGCCGGAGAAAGAATTAATTAAGAGATTGATTTAATTGAGTTTTGATTAAGTGTTGATTTCGTTCATTTTAGTGATAGAAAATAGTATATAGAGAACAGCACAACCGCTAGGGTCATTTGCCGCCAGAGAATTCTATGTAATTATTCTATATTTATAGTTAGAGAAGAAAACGAATTGATGATTATTGAGAGAGAGAGAGAGAGAGAGAGAGAGAGAGAGAGAGAGAGAGAGAGAGAGAGAGAGAGAGAGTGGGGGGGGAGGGGAAGTAGGAGGGACAGATATGAGAAGAGAGAAGACAGGAGTGAGAGAAAAAAACTGAGGTAGGAGGAAGAGAGCAATATAAGCCAGACTGTATCTTATTACCTTTTCTGTCAGAACGAATTGCCAGAGATCCTTACTACACACACCTTCACCCTCAGTACACACACACACACACACACACACACACCTTCTCTCTCTCTCTCTCTCTCTACACACATACCTTCTCTCTCTCTCTCTCTCTCTCTCTCTACACACACACACCTTCTCTCTCTCTCTCTCTCTACATACACACACACACCTTGTCTCTCTCTCTCTCTACATACACACACACACCTTGTCTCTCTCTCTCTCTACATACACACACCTTCTCTCTATATGTATATATATATACACACACACCTTCTCTCTCTCTCTCTCTCTCTCTCTCTCTACACACACACACACACCTTCTCTCTCTCTCTCTCTTACACACAGTTTCAATTACCTTATAAATGTGCTATTACTTATAATTAGTGCCCCAATCGTAGTGAAATATTTATCACTTACATATAATTAGTGTCCCAATTAGTAATTAAATATTTATCACATAAAATTAATGTCTCAATCGTCGTAGTGAAGTATTTATCACTTTTAATTAGTGTCCAATTAATTAGTAGAGAAATATTGATTAAACTGGACCGGGTAGAGTATAACCCAAGCTGAACCCAAACATTTCATCGCATACTTTGGAGGAATCAAAGCACTCCAATGTAACAAAAGTGAATAACCCCCTTAATTTGATGTAGATTTGTTGAATACTTAATTATGGCTCATGAGTGTATAATGATTATTTTTCTGAAGAAGCAGTAGACGAAACAAACTAGTTAGGAATAAAGTATTATATTCTGCAGCAACCATAAATCCCTCACCCCCTCATCTACACCTGTCATAATGTCTACTCAACTGTGTATTAATATTAAACTTACCATCACCCTACTAAGGTGACGTCAGTCTATAATAATATATTTATATCCACCCATGACGTAACTCAGGCACTTCTTCCCTTATAGCTCTACTCGACGTTAGGCTACTTACCTTCTAAAGTGACTCCATCACTCTCGTTGTGTACAGTTTTAGCTGCCAAACAAAGAGGCAAGGTGTGTCTTTGTCGTGATGCTAATATTACTACTACAGTGGGCTACGTCACTTTTCTTACTTTGTTATAATTCAACAGTGACCTTGACGTGAGAAACTAAAGCCAGATATTGGTAATACACTTACAATTCCTACAGTACAGTACAAAGAAGTAACTACGTTGTGAACAACATGCTTTACCAGTACTAGACATTTTACAAGGAGGATATTCAGGTTAGAAGATATTGGTTAGTGTATTACCTTTAAACCTAATTTACACATACAGTACGCCAATATGCTCTCGAACCCGTCACGAATAAGCGAACTGTGAAAAATTGGGGACCTTGGAGCCGAATCTCATATTTTTATCTGTTGCTACTACGACCTTCTGCTGAGGCCTGAGGGTAGTACTGTGCAAGCCTTTATCTGAGGAATGGTGATGGTGTACCGTCTTACATAAAAATGTAAATTTGGGTATGCATTTGACAATATTACACTTATCCCTATAATCACTGAGACGCAACCAGATAATGACGTCCCCAACAATTTAATTTTTCTGGGAATAATTGCATGTGAATTAGGAAGTAGTGGTAGGCATAATCGATTATTAACGGTAATCGATTACTTTGATTACCGATTGAAAATCTCTGTAATCGATTATTTTTTGAGCCACCAATGACTGTGTAAATGGTTATTGATAACTGTATATTTCAGTGTACAATACGGTACATTTATAGTACCGGTATTATATAACTCATCGTCATTGAAGAGACGAAAGATTTACATATAATGCTACACCTTTCAAACGCTCTGAAAGTCATTGTTAGATTACTCCTAGGCTCATTTAACCTGTTCTGCCCCAGACCCCAGGTACGCTCTGGTAGCAGTGAAAAAACAAATTAATTAAAGGAGGGGCTGGTCCTATATTCCTGGGCTAACGAAGCACATCCCAGGGAGTTGGGACCAGAGCTTACTGGACCAGGGAGTCTGGGGGCCTCTGACTGCCAGGGAGATTGGAGGGGAAGGTCTTTGATCCCACAGACAGTGCTGTGAGCCCCAGGTCCACGTTACCAAAAGAATTACAAGTGGGGGCCGCACCTTCCACGAGACCAGCCCTGAAGGGACCATAAAGGGGGAGGGTGTTTAGACTGCTGCATGCAAAGGGATAATGCACGCCAGTGTGCTGATGATCAACACAACAGTGAAAAAAAAGGAGCCTCTGGTTGCAGTACACCTCACATGGATTTAAAATCGATGTGGGCAGATCTTGTCAAATCCACTAGAAAGTGTCCAGATCTTACAACAATCTTTATTCTAGCCCTGTGGGAGATAGCTAGTATTCACAGAGAATAAAGTCAGCATCCCCAGGCAAAAGTGTCAATGTTTTTTCTTTCAATGTACACTCCACTGAAAATGTTAATGTAATATGCCCAAACCATAACATATTACTCACAATCAACGACCTCGCACTAAAAAGACATGTCAGATTTGCAGGGGTAGCACTGGGGCGACATCCCTGTCCCACCTCCAACATTAAACTACAGTATATACATTATTTGAAATGTGTATGAATTTGTATGTCATTGGTATGTCCCAAGATACATCGCTATTTCACCACCGATGCTTACGCGGTGTTTGCAAGATCACCAAGAGGTGGGGGGTGTATCACAACTTTATTTGCCGCTGATGCAACAAAATGCCGGAGGAAGGCCGCAGACAAGCCATAGGTGCACCTGCGGTTCCTCTGCAACTTTTTTTTTTGGCACCTGTCCTGAAAAATTGGCATGGCTATCAACTCCTTGTAACATTTTGTGGCACACCACGAACTGCCGGCAAAGCTCCCAATCGCTGCCGAAGGACCCAAATAAGATTTCATTCAAAATTTTTTTACATTTTGTTTATTCGTGGCAGCAACGAGAGCTTATTAGAGTACCAGTATGTGTAAACTAGGCTTTAGTAAGGAATTCACATGCAAAACAACAGAATAAGTACTAAGTCATTAAGGCTATTATAATATTTTACCATCTGGTGGGCAGAGTACATGTTGAAAATAAATAAAATGACAGACGCGCGATATTGAAATTAAAATAACGGGAGGAGCAAACCACCATCCTGCCTCAGACATGAACCGCCTTGGATAACCATTAGTGTTTTGAGGTGAGTATTCTCTACTTTGTACCAAAATGAAGATGGATGTAACTATAACACAGGAATGAACACTATGACCTTCACCAAGGACTGTTATCTAAGAGTCTTAAGCCACTATTGCACTGACATAAGGCTCTAAAATGTTGAGTAAACTCTGTCTGTCAATAAATCACAATGAACCAAGAAAAGCCTCTCCCATCCTCCTACTAACCAAAGACTGCCAGTCATATGACAAACATAACACTCCTGCCATCGTCAATAGGAGTGTTGGGTCTGCATTTCCTCTCTCATCCTTTACATTCCTGACTTGAGGGACAACAGTCACATCAAAACATTTGGAACCACCCCTACAGTAAATATCAGATTTTATTCACAAAAAGGTTGTTGTTGTAGTAGTTCTCTGGACTGTCTGGTCAAGCAGTCCCGAGTCTGGTTATCAGGCCTAATTAATAAAATCTCTCTTAAGGTCTCCATCAAACAACTCGGGGAATATAAAAGGCAAAATAATTCACTATAATTATTGACTGCAAAAGTTATCACTACAGTTTTTCAATTGAAATCTCACATTTCAGCCCTGTAAAAATAAAACAAACAATACAGCAATATCACACATGTGACACTACATTACCAACATTATATAATAACATGGGACATGCAGGAATATACCCTATCTGCTGTCTTATACATCTCACTTTTGTACATTAAGGAAGCAACATTTTCAGTGGGGAAAGTGTAAATACTTCAGGAAACTATTGCCGGAGTAGCTGCAGAAAACAAGAGAAGCAACAAATGGCACATTTTGCAACAGCATCTGGAAATCACACATCTGCAATTCCAGAAGCCAAAACAAAAAGTGCCAAAGTGTACTGTACTCAATTCTACTCAGTCTGTTACATTATCTAGGCACCACACTAGTCACTACCTCTAAACCCGCTAAAATGAAAACAGAAACTCAAAATTGCAGATGGAAACAAAAAAAGAACAATTAGGAAATGGAAGAATTAAGTTGGTGGCGACGATGATGATGTCAGTAAACTGGAGGCGGCTATTCCCTCAAACTGTACCAAGAAACAGAATAATTTATATTGTATGCATTGTGGCAAAGTTCAGGGCAATCAATTTACTTTACTTCGTTGAGATCGTTGGCATCCTTTATGGCACAGTTTGGAGGAATTGGTTGCCTTCAATTCTCGGACATCTTGCCCCCTTCAAGAGAAATCCATCTCCACCTTGGCCAACCTCCATTCAAACACTGGCTTCACTTTGCCATTATCAGTTCCCATCATCATTATTTACATTATGTACAATATTAAAGTTAAAGTTAAAGTTAAAGTTGCAGGGTTTTAGTTCAGGTATCTGTCTGATGAGACACTCTCCTGAACGTCAGCCAGGCAAGCCCTACTCCCCACCATGGTGCCCAGCATGGTGAGACTAAAGGCTGTATGTGAGAATATCTGTGTTGTTGTTGATGGCGTGGGTACTGGTACGATGGCTCCTTAGTAGGTCAAGGTAGTCATTGTAATGGTACCATGCCATCGTCAATACCATAACTGTTCTTGCATACGGACCTAGAGCTGACACCTCCAACAGCACCATGCTCCAAAGTATTAGGTAATTGAACAGAATAAATATGGAAATGCCATATGAATCTTCTTCCCTGGTAAAACATTCAGATCAATCCCTCTTCTCTATCTTTTCTGGCAGCCTAATCATGACCTTCCTCAAATGGTACTTCCATATCAGTTCTGTCCTTTGCTGTTGAAACTTTTCTCCTGTTGTGAATCCCAAAGCTACGCTGAGTATTATGTACAAAAACATCATATCCCTGAATATTAGTGCATTTGCAACAATCTACACCATTTAGCAGTAAGTAAATACTTTATCTACACATGAGGGTAACCCTTGTACATAATAAGTCATTACATAAGAAACTGAATGTATAATTCAACCCCTGGCACTGACCACAACCAAGTGATACAACAACACTGTAGGCCATAAACTATAAGATTATTATTAAGCAATCCACATACACAACAGAGAAATATCAAACCAAATTAACATTTCAATACAGTACTATCAATACTACTGTGCCAAATTAATCTAAAAAGAAAAAATAGGAATCAAATCCATTCATATTACTGAGGTTAGACATTACAAATTAGAGGATACTAATTCTTTCATACCAGTAGTATACCAAGAAGCTGTCTCTCCATGCAATACATGCAAGGTTACCAATAACTAAAACAACTTGGAGAAACCAGTAGTCTTCTACTGGCTAACAACACGCCAAAAATAGCATACATAAATGAGCAAACTGTTTAGTACATTTTCTTGGTGCAATACCTTTAAGATGTTCAGGAAACTGTGGGCTACTACTGACCCTTTCAAAATGTACTATAACACAGATAAAAAAATTTACCCAACCCTGTCAAAGTTTAAAGCAGGGACAGGCAACCTCCGGCCCACGATGCAAAACATGGTTTGCATTGTAATCTGGCCCGCGAAAGTCAAGCTGCTTTTATCGTCTGGCCAGATACATTTGAATCTGGCCCAACAGATACACTGAACCACACACACTACCGTTAAGTACCCTCTTCTCCTACGTTTTTCCATCTAAATTAGGGGTTTTCTGACATCACCAGGGCGTGGAGTAACACTTATTTTTTTTTTTTATACTGCCTCTCCTACTGCCAATAAATGACTGTATTGGTATTGATGATCTCCAGTCTTTTTTTCTACAATTATATCATGCTTTAAAGGTGAAATGCAGTTCTGTTTAGTTACATTACCAACAGTACCAATTACAGTACAGGTCTCGTTAACTGTACAGTATTTAAATTATAGGTTTTTGTTGTTTTTCAACCTGGATAAATGTGTTTAGTTTCGTTGCCTTTCTACAGAAGGAATTCATGCGTTTCGCAGGAGTCAAGGTGCTGACAGGTCATTTCAATCTTTTTACTGCTTAGTTTGTTAATTTATCCTAATTTATTTTTTGTTATGTAAGAAAATAATTACAAGTATGACATATTTCAATAGGAATTCCTTATTTATTATACAATAGCTTATTTTTGAAGGAAAATAATATATATATATATATATATAAATTGCATATTGGGCATTTCACTTGACTTGTGGCCCGCGGCCTTATAGTAATGATCTCATCCTGACCGAGGCATCAAAACATTACCCAACCCTGGTTTAGAGGAATAACCAAATAGCTTTTAATATGATGATACCAATTTGACCGTAAAATTAGTCACCATCAGATCTTACAATGCCTTGTGTTGCCACGTGGCAATGATGTAATGGTAATGTTTCATTTTCACGAATGACTGCTGTGCATTGCAATATCAGATAAACACAAAATTAGTTCTGCACTAGACTGGAACAATTTGAGAGAAAGTATCTCATGGAAGTAGGTACAAGTACTTCATAACATTACTTTTAAAATCCATCTCATTCTCAAAATATAACTTATTCTCTCTCTTTCACACTACATACACATTAACACAAACAAAGTACAAGGATTTACTCAAATAAATGTATCACTAAAAATACTTATTATCATCTCACCAGCAACAAAAATTAATTGTGATCTCATGTGATTGGTTGATTGGCTGGGAGGGTAACAACTGTGAAAAGTGATTGGCAGAGAACCTTATCAGATCCTCCTGGCAAAATCAATAAAAGCTGCAGAGATCTTCCACTACGTTATAAAATCTCATTTGTGAAGATATTCCCTCATCGATGGATACCCATTCTCATTCCCCAAAATTCATGTTAACAATTGCACTGATGTAACTAGGAACTAAAATCTGAGAAAATATTGTGACTCTTAATTTTTAATAGTTTTTTTTTTATAATCACAATGAAACCAACATACAAATAAGAAAGAGGCCTCCTGCATAATTCATACCCTCCACTCCACTCAACAATACCTCATCAAAATATGACTCAATATCCTAGTTCTGTCAAAATTGGGGCTAAGCTGCCAACCCCAATCCAAGTATATTCACTGTACCTTACTGCTCTTGTACAAACACCAAACACACATACTATATATACACACACACACTTACCAAGTACACAATCACAGCCAAGTTGATGTCTATATAAACAAGCCTGCCATGTTTTTATTTTCTTTCACAGCCACAAGTACAAATTTCCAAAGTTTGAAAGTACTTTCTAACTTCTGACATGCGTAAATCTTGATTATAGTTTTTGTGCTTGAAAACCAGTTATACAATCTCATGTTAAAAAGATATTCTACAAGGGAGAAAGGGAGGCATCTGTGTTATGAAGTGAATGACTAATTTTTGCAAAAAGCTATTGCAAACAGAAAATTAATAAAACTGGCTGTAGACATGAAACTAAAATGATTTCAATGAACACTTGCCGACAGTTCTTACCATACGTGGAATTTTAGTTGACAAACTGAATCTCCACACCATATGATTCAGGATGTTTACTTTTGGTGCCTCATTTTGGTAGTCATAGACTCTAGGGTGTAAAGAGTACAAATTGGTATTCATTACTCTACATTCATGAGCCAAAATTTCAGCAAATCCCCTGAGTGGACAAGCAAGACTAGGCAAGCTGTTTCTTTGTATACTGGTTAATTGCACTGTTTATATTATACTAAATTAGGTTGAGGTTACATTTGGTAACCTCAGTTTTCATTAATGAGTAGTCTTGTATCCATACAATTCCATCAATAGGTTCTCCTTATACATGAATTTAACTTTATGTGGCACCCAATATAAATATAAACCATACAACAAAATGTGTGTTCATAAGACCTGGGTAATAGTATGGTTCTAAGTCCTTTACGACATGTGTGATTAACATACAGTGCAGTACTTGTGTCTACAATAATGTAACCCATCCTAAAAAATAAGTTGATAAAAATAAGCTTCTTTTACCTCCACTCCTCTGTCCTGGGTGCACATACATCCTGGCTCAAGACTGTTCACATATGACCCTGTGCTCTCACCCATTTCACACCATGCAGACAGCCTAAGGAATAAATAAATACTGTACTGTCACTCAGAAAAATAAACATTCATATCATTCCTTATTATAATTACAACAATTCTGCACTTCACTGATGTGGCTGGTAATTTTCCATTCAATAAAAAATTATTGGTGCATTTAGCTGTCTTTTTGAAATCATCCAGCATAAGCATACAACTTAAGAAGCCTAAGATTTCTATGGCAAAATGCACAGTATTATATACAAACAAAAAGCTCCCATATTGTAAGTTCTTCACGGCACATCATGCCATCTAAATAATTTGACTAAATTATGAATTGGAAGTGTTTTCTTTTTGCAATATTACTAAGAAAATAAACATTGGCTACTTTTTCATAGCTTAGTCTGTGCCAGAGGTTAGATGATGGCAGAGATCATGGTGGTAGACTTATAAACCATATCTGGTAAAGTGTCTAATGATCCAATAAAATTTGAACCCCAAAGGATAGTTGATTTACCCTCTCACAGCTCATAATGTTGTAATGACAGGAATTTCATTGGTGCATATTTACTGTCCCCTTCAATACTAGGCTATATCTATGACATAATTAGCAAGTGTAAAAGTGACCCCTACAACATACTTTAATAAAGCCATAATCTGTAAACTCGTAAGTCATCAATTATTAGTTTTATTTGTCTTTTAAAAGGTTACAGCAAGATTAGACTTCTCAGTTTAAATAACTATCATGAAATCCTTCCACATGCTGGTTTAAGGCGTGTTGCACATGAAGGTACAACTGACTGTCAGAGGGGGTCATAAATATGCAACACCCTGCATAATAAGACTGGAAAACTGTACATTATCTAATATACAACCTAATAAAAGTTTGTTTATGCTTATATATTTACATCTACACACACAATGGATCTGAACTAAAGCATCAGTTGCTGCAACTTATGACATTCATAATTCTCCAGATGATAAGTTCTCCCATCCTGCCATGCAATATATAGGGTGTGTCATGAGTTGTGGTGGAGCCGTAGGGAAATAAAAGTTTATGCAATTCTAAGCAAAAAATACACTATAAATATGTCTTCCGAACTCATTTACGAATAATTAGGTCAGATGTGGTTGAAAATCTCTGACTGTACTCTTTTTCCAATGATTCAGTGTTGACAATGCAAAACCCATAAATAAAAATCATGTCTGTATACTACACGTTTGAAAATGTGAATGGTATTGTAAAGAAATGGTGGTAAAAAGTTCATAGAAGAGACACAACATGTCACTCACAAGTGAGCTGGGTGGGAACTGAGGCAGCGAGGATAGTAATTTACTTAATGGATGTATATTGATAGAAAATCTTAATTCAGAACAAAAACATGTAAATTAGAGGAAAAAAAAAAACACCTTATGGCAACACTGGGTGGGTGTGAGTCGCCTGCCACACAAGGCTGTCTCAGCCTATACTCATCACCACTCACCGCCACATCTGACCTAATTACTCTTAACAAGTTCTGAAAACACAAAATTTATAGTATTTTTTGCTTAGAACTTTATAAACTTTCATCTCCCTCCGGTTCCGCTACAATTCGTGAGACACTCTGTATTTCATGATGAGCAAAGATCATATAACAAGGCATAATAAATAGTTTAAGCCAGGCTTTCATGATCACTTATTTCACTCTAATTGTTTAACATGATTTAGGTAATACAAACCCTAGAGATTCCAGAAAAATCTACTTTATATCAAACTGTGGCAAAACAGAATGGTATTGTTGTCATCACAAGATTAAATTGATGATACGAAAGTGGTCATACAAATCCGGCCAAAACTATAAATATTTTACCATGGACTGAAGGATGGAAGTGTAACTCTCACCAACTATGGACATGTTTGTGGTGCTGGAGAGAGAAAAAGGCAAACTTGCAAGTATTCTTTGACACCACATGAGAACATTTAGAGGAGTAGTGGTGAAGTCAGGTGTATTGTACAGTAATGGAGGTAAGGAACTCAGCTGGACTGCTGGGAGAGCCACTGAGCATGGCCCAGTCCCACCAAACGCTCATTCAGATGAACAAACTGGAAAATAAAATGGAAAAAAGATCATTTACTCCTTGATAATTACTGTGTTTTAAACTTACTATTCAGTGTGGAGGATGGGGGGGGGGAGGGGTGAGAGGACGAAGTGTAAAATACTGAAAGGATATGGACACCAGTCTGATGGATACAAAAGTGTGGAAAATGCACGAGGGAGAGAAACAAGAGTAGAAGGGAAGGCCTTAACTGAGTGAGAAGGGAGTGTTGGAACAGGGAGAAATGAAAATTCTTCTTTTGAGGCCTCCACCTTTAAGTAGGTTTCAGGAGGAAGTGAAGAGTTATAGCTACAGATAGACATATAGACTAAAGACACCAAATGACAGAGAAAATTGACAGGGCTAAGAAAAGCATATGAATTTCAGGATCAGAAATTGACATTTCCTTTTTTACAATTATGTCATGAAATGCTTTCTCCTCAATGTACTTAAAACAAAATTATAAAGACTATTGTAATGATATTGCTTTCCGAGTGAAAGTTACAGGAAATCAAAGCAAAAGTCTCTGACAATGGGACATTATATGTATCAAAGGTGCACTCAATCTCTGCTATTCCACCAAGAGAAAATCCCCACTATCCTGCCATAACTCTAACAGAGACTGGACCTTGAGAAGTCACATGGCTTACCTGGTCATGATCACGGCGGTAGAGGCTGATAAGAGGAACACAGTCAGGCGTGTATGACACCACAGCCGCAAATAATATTGTGTCACCCACCAGCTCCCTCATTGCCTCTGTTGCCTCATTACTCCACACCTCACCTAATGCAGGAAATGTTTGTGTTATCTATCTGACAGTTAACATCATTATGATGAGTTACAACAATGAAATATCTTTCATTTACACAGTAGTATATTTCAAGATTAAAAGAAGAAAATGTTACTCACCATCTTCACTTGGCTGTATTCCTTGAAGGAAACACTGAGTGGCCTGGAAGGGGAGTGTCATATAGTCATAGCGAATCTGTCTGAGAGCGGTCAACGGTAGGTTGATGTTTCCACCCATATCAAGCAGAACCACCAGGACTCCACCTCCTTCCTCCTCACGTAACACCTGACACCGCATCCACTGTTCCCCAACACGACCCACACACACTGTCCTTTCTGTGATGGTAAAGACAGAACCTCAATATGACCTCCTATTTACTAACAATGTCTTACCCATCCTACATCAACACAGGGTGGTATTATTAAACTTTCTCTTCAAAGAGAATACTCTTCGTCACTATATTTGCATTATAAAATAATGGGAACTGAGCAACAAAGAGAATTCTTTATCAAAGATCATATGAACTGAATGCAAACAGAGACAAGGGTAAGCTTGCCTTGGATAGGGCTGGGCAGGAGAGGAGTGGTTGATCCATCTTGATAGTTGAGATTCATGCAGGTATGGAGGCGATGGAGGGCAGAGAAGGAGGGGTGAAGGGGCTGCTGTACCCACAGTTCCCCTGCACTCACTACTGCACTCACACGAACCTCCACTATCACACCAGCAGTCAATTCCATCTTAAAGAAAGAATAACAAAGTGAGCAACCTTAGTCCATATTCATGTGACACACATTGTATTTCATTCAATAAATTAAAATCAGGCTTTACTTAAATGCCAAATAAATCAGTTACAATAAAGTTTATTACCACTCAGTGTTTAGAAATGTTGGAATGGTTCTCCAAACCATGTGACAAATTAAGTTTACTTGTTTCCTTGTTTGATTAAGACAAAGCTTCAAAGGTGTGATACAGAATTTGAATCAACAAATACATGATACTATAACTAAAGTTGAATTTGAAGAACATACTTTGTCCAGATATACGGTAGATGCTTTAACACATTTTTTTTTACTTAATTACATTTACAGAAGGGAGTTTCTTTACTCCTGTGGGGTTCCTCTTACCATTACACAGAGTCAATTTGGTTAAATAATGGAAGAGTCATGAATGAATTATTGTAAAATATCTAACGAGGTAGATGATTAATAGACGAGTTTCCAGGAAATATTAATCATAATGGAACATCATGATTAAGCAAGAGAGCATTATGGTCAATTAAGGATGTGTGCAAGGATATAGAGGGATCCCATGGGAGTAAAGAAACTCTCTTCCACAACTGTACTCATATACACTTGATAGGAGAGAAGAGTAATGAAAACATTGTGACGTAACTATATAACTACTGTGAAAGGGAGAATGAATGTGAGTATATGAGATTCATTTCACTAGATACTAATATGTCCCTCTCTCTCTCTCTCTCTGTTTAGTTTTATTTCAATTTTTCATGCCTGGCCCAGGCAGCCCCCCACCTCCTGAAAGCACAAAGGGGTACTGATGATAATGATGATGAGAAAGATGAATTTTACAATTCTCACCTGCTGTGAAGAAGAGCTCCTGAATGCCTCACAAACCTGTGTATAGCAAGAGGTTAGCCACTAAATCCGGGCATTGCAGCAGAGGTGTCATATCAGGAATGAAGGAGGAATTTAAGGGAACCTATGATGCTGTTTGAAAATTAATGACTAGGGATTCCTTCATACTGTGTCTGAATCCTGACCACATAGTAGTCCAATATTCCTTTCACAGTTTGGAGGAAAAAATATCTTCAATTTTATCAACATCATAGTCCTCTTAAATGCAAATTTAGTTGATTTTAGAGACTTTTGAGATGCGAGGGAAGAGTATTACAGCTCTTACTCAAGCCTAAATAACCAGCAACTGAAGTATAGACAGCATTAAAACCAAGCTACATGGAAAGGGAAAGGGTCTACACCTACCTGCATGGTCTGATTGTCAAGGGCTGGGGCTGGGTCATGGCCACCTGGAACATTTCCAGATACCTGCTCCAGAGTTACATCAGAGTACCTACTCTCAGGGAACTGTTCACGGATCATCTTCAGTGCTGATGCTACCTGCTGCCTTGTGCCTGAGAGGGAGAGAGATAGGAGCAGATGAGATAAGCTATAGTTACTACTGGTAAGCTTTTCTCTGTGGACCGACGGTTGTTTATTAATTTACATGCCCTAGTTGTCAGACAGGCATATACTGGGTGTACAGTACTCAATGTGCATTCATAAACATGAACCAATGACCACTAGGATTTGTCCAGCAGAATGGGTCAGAAGTAATGTTGGTAAATGCATTTCAAATCGTTGACTAAGGCTACATAATAATCTGGGCCTACTCCACATTCTAGCCTTACCCTCCACAGAGCAGAGTTTAAGGCGTCTGTTCCTGTGAGGATGGACAACAACAGTGGCATCTGTGGTTGCTTTGATCTTGTTTACAAAGGCTCCTCTTCTCCCTATGAGACGACCCACCAGAGTCTGCCAATACAAATCAGAGGTGTTATCCTACTACTGTATACAGTTCTTCTATTGGTCATAATTATACATTACCTTTTTCACAGTAAGGACTACATTGCTACAATATTATAATTATACATAAAAGATGCACTATTTCTCCTGTCTGATAGATATGCTTTTCACTGAGCTCTGCCTTACAGGCCATGTTGCCCTACTGAGGTCCCAAAAGGGTAATTTCCACTTATCTCAAAATCATGGCTTGTAAAAGGAATGTAGTTAAAAAGAGACCCTATAATAACGAACCTCTGATGTTCCTAATGGACATTATCAAACACTTAGAACACTAACACTATAACTTAATCAATAACTGGCATAAGGATTACATAATTATCATCAATTAATATTATAATATATAATAATATATAAAATTATAAGTGTCTGAGACACTGACAGCATCCAAGTTATCCGATATTCAACTTATAAGTATCTGTCTTAGCAAGGGTTTACTGTATACTAAATACAGTTTTAAATCATTACACATAACTTGCGTAATTGGCGCCTCCGGTGCCATATGTTCAGTCCTATGACCTTGTGCACACTTGCAATTTTTTTTTTTTTATCACTTTCAAAAATAGTTTATTACAAAACCCTAAGCATACATGTATTTATTATCCACAAAATATTTTGTGCTGATATCTCAAAGTACCTAGAAGTAGTTAGGTTTGGACGAACGGATGAACATAGTCACTTTGTAATATTATATATACGGTAGATAACTTTATCAGGTTGCTTCCATAATTAGTTTAATTAACTAGTGTCTTCTTGCCAGGTTAATATTATGCACTATAATACCATATACTGTATTGTAGAGTACTGCTTATCACACCTGTGGAATCTCAAAATCATAGAAGATGTACTGGTCATGTGTAGGAGCTGGGTAGGAGGAAGGTACAAACAATGTCTCAGGCTCTATCTCACTGCTCCCTTGACCACTGTCCACTGATTGCTGTTGGAATACAAGATATATTTTTATACAATGAAAAACTGGTAAGTTTAAAGAGAAGAGACAAGATTTGTTTCTAATACAAACAGTGATGCAGGACTGACATAAAAATGGAAAGAAAATGAAGTGTATCTGGCAGTGAACAGGTCTCAGTGTGATGACACAATATATAAATATAAAAATATACAGAATTGAACCAGGAAAAAGTACGTAAGATACCGTATGGGGTTTCAAGGTCACTCTTAAATTAAAATAAGAACGAAAGATTTCAACATTCCCTCACTTCTCTCTCTCTTTCTTTAACTTACCAGACTGGAGGCATCATAGTTCTGACTCTCCTGCTCTGATCCCAAGTCCAGCTCCAGGTCAGCAGAGGCAGAGTCTCCCCGGGTCCGCTGCTGCTGCTCCTTACCGTTTACTTCGTCCTCGTCTTTTTCAATGACAACATCCTCTTCTTTCTCTGTGCTTGTGACTACTTTCTCTTCTCTTTGGTCTCCCTGGGTCTGATGCTGCTCCTTATTGCTTACTTCGTCCTCGTCTTTTTCAATGACAACATCCTCTTCTTTCTCTGTGCTGGTGACATCTTTATCCTCTCTTTTGTCTCCTTGGGACCACTGCTGCCCCTTACTGCTTACTTCATCCTCCTCATTTTCAATGACAACATTCTCTTCTTTCTCTGTGTTTTTGATTACCTTCTCTTCTCTTTTGTCTTCTACTTTATTCTCTTCTTCTTGCCCTCCACCTATCACTTTTTTAATCTTTTTGTTCTTCCTCCTATCCATATCTTCCAACTGTTTGGCTGTTAATTTCCTTTCCTCTTCATCCTTATTCTTTTCTGTCTTTTCTTGCTGTCTGACCGTCACTGTTTTCTTCTCCATAATTCCATTTCCACTTTCCACACCTTCTTGTACATTGCTTGAAGACTGTTTTTCTTGTACTGGTCCTTCCACTTTATGATGATCACCTTTCCTCTGTTTCTTGCCTTGTGTTTTCTTCTTCCCTTCTGCTTTAACCTCAGGCTTCCCTTTTTTGCTGGGAGCCTGTTTATCTGACATAACTTTCTCCTGCTTTGTACCCTTAACCTCTTTTTTAGTAGCCTCCTTCTCTGCACTCTTGTTTCCCACCACTTCTTCTTGCTGCTTCTGGTTGTCGGACAGATCCTTTTCAGCCTGATGATCACCCACCGCCTCACTGCATTCCATGACGTTCAATTTAGGAATCACCTGCTTTTCACCTTGACTTTCAACTGTTATCTCCTTTTCCAAATCTCTTTTTTCCACTTCCTCTTGACTAAAGCTTGCAATTGGTTTCTTCTCCAATGAATCCATATATTTCCCTTGCTGCTCATCACCTCTGTTCTCCAATTTCTGATGTTTTTCGTTCTCTTCAACTTGACTGCTTGTTATTTCCCCCTGATAATTAGAGTTTTCCCTTTCACTCCCCATTAACTCTTTGCAAGTTTTATGACCTTCGTTGTCATTTGTGGTTTCAAAATGTTTTAGGCTAGAGTTTACTAAATTGCCAAATTCTGCATTGATCTTCTCTTCAACGACCAAAGACAACTCTGTGTTTCCTTTTTTACTAGCTGAGATCTGTTGGTCTATAGAGTTAATATTATTATCCTGCTGTTTTTCAGCTTGACAAACTATGGCGCTGCAGTCCTCCTGCTCATCACTGGCTACAACTTTGCTAATGTGGCCTTCCTGGATCTCTGTGGAGAGTAAACTTGCCTTCTGCTGTGCAACAGATATCGTGATTGGTTCCTCAAGCCTGATAGTATTACTCATATGCTTTTCTTCCAAGTCTATATTTATAACAGGATCTTCCTCTATTATTCTACATTCAGTTACCACCTCCCTAGAGATCTGTGGTATTGTTTTCTCTTCTTCAACATGTGATGCATCAGCCAACTGATTACCTGCTTCTTCAACTTCATGTGAAGGACACACTTCCTTACCTTCTATTGATATGTGTGTGGATGAAGCCTCCCCATTTCCAAGTTCTTCAGAGGAGTGAATATGTGGGTCATCCTCAATATTTGGCTCAATGCTTACTTCCAGTACTGGTAACTGTTCAATGGCTTCCTTTTCATAATGTCCCAGTACTTTCTTTTCCTCTTTTTCTTCTTGTATTTTTGTTATGCCTTCCTCCTCCAACTCCTGCTCCTCTTCTAGTTCCCTGGGGTTTGCAGTCTCCTTTTGTATACTACACTCCACAATATGAATTTCATTGGAGATCTCATTCACTATACAATCATTGGAGTTTTTAACAGTCTGATTTTGTACCTCCATGAATACTTCCTCAGTCTGACCAGGTTTATCTGTTTCAACAGCCTTCATAAGCTTTGACAAAGGTTCATTAGTTGTATTCTTATCCTCTGTATGGCCAACTTTATTACTCAGTGATTCTATGCCATGTAAGGTTTCATTTACTATACTTATATCATCAAATGCATCTATATATACTCTGCTGGCATCTTTACTGGCACCAGCAGTCACATTCTCATTGTTCTTGACAACCTGAGCATTAATTGTAGAGTCATTATTCGGGTAATCAGTTTCCCTTTCAATAGTTTTATTTGATTCACTTACAGGTAAAGTTTGGCATTTCTGTGATATGACAGAAAGTTCATAAACCACTTCATTTAATTCTTCTTTTACTTCCTGGTTTACACAAGCTTGGGTCAAGTTACAAATCTCAGACACAGCCACTTCACCAGCATCACTCTCCTTGTTGCACGGCACACTCTTCACTTCATTACTTGTCATCATTACTTCACAACCTTTCTCACAAGAACTAGTATCATCATGTTTTGTTGTGTCAGTATCATTTTCACAAGTTCCAGCAGCAAAATATGCATCCGTCTTCACTGATTTAGTTTCTCGGTCACAATTCACATTTGTGTCTATATTATACTCACTCTCAGCCTTCCTTTTTCTACTCCCGAGGAAGGTGTCTGTGTGTAAGCTTTCATCAGGCTTTGGGATACCTTGTTCTGTAGTGATAGTATTACTACTGCCATCTGTGGGGTTGGGATCACCAGTGTCCGAGGACTTTTGTGAACTTGGGGTACTCTTGATATGTTTGTCTTTGAGTGAGCCCAGGTGCTGTTCTGGTGTGTTTGTTGGAGATCTGCGCGGCCGCCAGAGAATGTACAAGAGAGCCCCGGCACCGGTGAGGGCTGCCGCAGCTCCTAGAGCAACCTTCATACCTGAACAAGGGGAAAGTTATGGTTGGTGGACATTTAAAATTGCTGCATTGTCATTACCTAATTATTACATATGGAATAGTTACCAGTATATTAAAGCTGATAAATAGAGTAAAAAAAGGTTATCATCCATTGTTGCTAAGCAATGACCATTTTTATCTTAGAAATGAATAGTGAGTGAAGTTAATATCAGCTTATTCAAAATCTGAGCCAAGTTTTGCCAACTTGGCTCGGGTTTGCTAATTATCAGCATTCACAAATAAATATGCTAATATAACATGTTTTACCCCACCCAAAACCCAATTCCAAACATTAGCCCCAAGAATGTAGGATAGGTGGGGACGAAGTATCTCCAGAGTTCAAAACAAAGCATTTCCAAATAAAATAAAGGTAATCATTACTCAAAACACAACATATTGGTTACCTTGGGAGTCTATTGTGGGCAAAATTGTAAAGTTTTACCACATAAACCCTTATTACAGTACCTCGGCTACAAGAGTTGCCTACCAATAACTCGTTTTACACTTTTGAAAGGTTTGAATAATGTAATGTACAGTACTATTTATATGGCAGTATCAATATTCCAATAGATAATTAATAATCCTCCTATGGTCTCGTGTGTACTGTGGCGGACGTTGTGGTAGCCTCAACATTGCTAAAATTTGTTAAAGCAATGCTGAGCTGCCATTACCGCGTCAGTCAGCTGATGATCTAATTCTAACTTAGTTGTTGTTCTTCTCTCCTTATCTATGTCACGCCATGCACCTCATTCATAAAGTCTACTTCACTTACCCAACAGGAAATACATCAACCCAATAACAGTAAACCAAAGGTACAATTTACCCCACTGAGTTGCAAGTAAATACGTAAATAAAGTCCCACGCCGTCTGTTCCAACAACACGTGCACCACCACCACCAGCCCTTCTTGTAGTGTTGCCACCTCTCATTTAAGAAATTTCCCCAATTTTACCTTAATAAAAATCCCTTTTTGCCTCAATAATTCCCTGTTAACTCTTGTTGAACATTCACGGTCTCTTTGGTATTGCGTATGGTAGAAATGTTCTCATTTACTCTTGGATGGTATTTAAACTCCAGACGTGGGCATACAAGATGCAGATGCTTTTCCACCCGGAATAATACAAAGTAATGCATCTAGTGTCCAATAACCCTTACAAGCACAGCAGGCCAACAGAGTTCTGGGAGCCCTCAAGCATAGTTTTCTAGCGTTGGACAAAACAGCCTTCCTTAATTTATACAAAAGCCTAATCAGGTCACATATGGAGTATGCTTCTGGGATCACCCAGCGCTGAAGAGGGATTTAAAGATTCTTTGGAGCAGCCTGGCAGGTCCAAACCAAGATCTTGGTCCAACACGATTGGCGCGGGAAGCCCAGGAACTGTCCCATCTCTCCTACTCTGCAGATCGACAAGCAACTTATTATTAGCAAGCCTCCAACTTCCAACTCTACAATTTCGCAGACTACGAGCAGACATTATTCAAACCTTCAAGATCCTCAAAAACAGTGGTAACATTATAACTACAGTAGAGAATGTTCAGTAGGCCTATGCGGAAGGGCAATGTTTCAACCAACGAGAAGTAGCCTACTATATACCACCAGAGAACATAGCTTATAACATGGACTTAGAAAATACTGTCTTCCTGCTAGAGTTAGTCTAATAATGTAATAGATTTAACTCGATCAGCATACCGTGAATGCTATCTCACTGAAACCATTCAAGATGCGACCAGCCAAAGAGTGGGAAAACAGGCCAGCAAACCTCTGTACCAGTATAGATTTTCATACTGATTCCGCAAGCTATGGGCTGCCACATAATAACTGGCCCAGAATGTCAAGAACTAAACAATTTTATTACCCGCAATTATCGTATGACCTCTAATACAGGTAAATATAATATCCTTGTGGATTTCAAAATTCCCTAAAACAAGGAAAAATTTCTGTACCTGGTAACATTGCGCTGTAGTAAACACAACATCTGGTATGATACAGTTTGTCTACTATAATGACATATTAACAATATTATATGTTTTTTCTTCTCTTTTACTGTTTGAATGAGGTATATGAAGTGATCAAAAGGATTCAGGTTCAAACGCATCTATAAGGTGTACAATGTCACAATAAATATTTGTCTAAAGTACTTACATTATTATAGTTTAGTTTTCAATCCGAGCTCTCTTTGTTATGGAAAAGTTTTGTCAGGTTGAAACTGTCTGTGGATAAGAGATTACATCAAACAATTTGGTACTGAAAAGCTCGAACATCAACTCGTGGTATGATAATATTCCAGTTCGAACTTTATTATTCAACAGTACCTTTGGTGAAATTAATAAACTGTGTTGGATAAGATAATGCCGGAACTAGAAGATGGAGGCGGTAGTGGTCCTTTTTTTTTTCATGTCTTGCCAGAATTAGAAAGGCAAACTGTGAGATTATTGACTAACTCGACCATATAGAATTATTAAATAGTTTAAATAATGGCAGACAATAATGATATGCACTGTGTCTGGGGGTTATGTAACAATGAATATATCTCGTTAGACATTCTCCAATTTAATAGCAGGTGGATTCTTTTCCTGGAAGGGAGGTAGCGACCATTATATATAATAATTATATAAACTTCAGCAGGTATAACAGGTTACAGGGGACATAGAAAGATATCCAAGATGGAACTAGTTTATTATATAAGTATAAAGAACGGTACAATGTATAGTAGAAAACTGTGATGTATATAGGAGTGACTATGGTGGTCCGTAGGGCGGTATTCAAGAACATCCGTGGTGTATACGATGGTGTGGTACTGTATGATGGCACTGTTGTTTGTCTATGAAGCCATCGTACCAGTACCACACCATCGTATACGCCACACATTTTCTTGAATATGGCCCGTAATTTTAAGGAACACTGTGATGTAGTTAGCAAATTGGAGGTAAATGAGTCCTTCAAATATTGCCACAAAACATCACCTATAATAATAGACTACATGGAAGGAGCCTGTTTCGTAGCATAGTCAGGAGGAATCAGAAACCCCCAATTATCATACACGATCACAGGGTCCTTAAAATTTCAGTTCAGTTGTTGGTCGGAAAGTGTATCCTATAATTATAGCCTTTACAACGGCATTTCCATAGGCTGGATACGATATCATTTCGGCTCTTTAGGATTTGCTACTGTTTTTTCGTTACTGTATCGTGCTTCTCTGTTTTTTATTATTTTATTATTTTATTTATTTATTGGTTGTGAAGAGGTTGTTGTTTACTAGTGGGGCGTTGTCATGGCAACAGGGACGCTACTTACTTGCTGTCTCGGTCAGTACATTATGCTGTGATATCTTCTAGAGTCTTCTATCTTCTTCGTCTGTTTTGCGAAACTAGAAAGTAATTTTGAGGTTATCATATTCATACACACATACACTGTCGTTGTATTCGAGGGTTTAATTACATGCAACATACAGAAAATATAAGACTACGTTACTGCAATACTGCACATTAATATTAGTAGGTTTGTTATTTTTTTGTAATCAGAGAGTCACTTTGAATATAATAAATAACCTCTCTTTCCATATTATAAGCTGAATGTGTAAAAATTCCGTGTGATCAACCTTACCATCTGGCAGCTGTACAATAATTCAACAACTCCTTAGCAACATTACCAAAATCTAAGGTATGTTGTACTGTACTTACGTCGTATAATTCACTATACTCTTGTTGGAATATGACCCTCAGTATTGACTCTTAAAATCATACTTTTTTATTTTGTTTTTATTATTATTATTATCATTATTATTATTATCATCATCATTATTATTATTATTAATATTGTTATCATTATTATTGTTGTTATTATTATTATTATTATTATTATTATTATTATTATTATTATTAATATTATTATTATTATTATTATTATTATTATTATTATTATTATTATTATTTTCAGGTGGAGTAGGAGTCATGGCTGGTGAGTTAGAAAATACCACCACTTACGACACTATGAAGGTGGAGATTGACCGTCTATGTACCCAAGTTAGTATACATCATCACCTAGTGTGTGTGTGTGTGTGTGTGTGTGTTCCTTCACCCTGACACTCGACCATGCTATACACAACTCATAGCCTCCAGTATGTGTGTGTGTGTGGCATCCTTCCCATAGGTTCTATAGTGTATGTGTGTGTGTGTGTGTGTGTACTTTGTTTACGGTGGCCCCCTTCCCATACATACAGCTGGACACCTTGTTGGAGGAAAACCGAACACAACTTGGATCTGACCAACAGCTTCCCGTGGCCGAGTTTACCCTCAACCCACGACGCCTCCAAACACTACAGGACAAACTAACACAGGCGTGAGTATCCTGTGTCTTACTCTACTTTATCCTACCTTGCTTTACCTTGCCTTACTCTACTTTATCCTACCTTGCCTTACCTTGCCTTACTCTACTTTATCCTACCTTGCCTTACCTTGCCTTACTTTACCCTACCCTACCTTGCCTTACCTTGCCTTACTCTACTTTACCCTACCTTGCCTTACCTTGCCTTACTCTACTTTATCCTACCTTGCCTTACCTTGCCTTACTCTACTTTACCCTACCTTGCCTTACCTTGCCTTACCCTACTCTACTTTACACTAACTATACCTTGTCCTACCTTCCCTTACCTTAAATTCCCTTGCCTTCCTTGTCTTACCTCATCTTACTTTACACTACCCTTACCTTCCCTTACCTTCCTCTACTCTGCTCTATACATAACCATACACTACCCTACATTACCACTATCTATCCTATCTGTATCTATCTATCCTAGCTATCTCTATCTATGTATCTATCTATCTATCTAGCACTGAGGAAACTTCAATATTTGTTTTTCTGATTATAGTTTTAAATGCTGTACATACTCCTACTTAATTAATAAAATAAAACACACACATTTGGCTAACATGGTACTACCTCTCCCCCCCTCTCCTCTCTCTCTCTCTCTCTGTCTCTCTCTCTCTCTCTCTCTCTTTACGTCATGTGAGTGGCTGACAACCGGTGTATGGACGACTGACTGACTGACATACATAACGTAATAAACATCAGTGAGGTTGAGGTGGTGAGAGGAGTGGAGAGATCCCGTCTAGAGAAGCTGCTACAATGTCACTACCTCAAGGACACTGCCTGGGACAACATGCTGGTCAAGGCTCAGGCTCTATGTGTAAGTACAACATGTTTTATTCCTGTGTTGTGTTCATTCTTCTCGTCCATATAGAGTTAGTGAAGGAATTAGGGGAGATTCTCTTGTTGATGTTGTTGTTGTTGGTGATTGGTGAATTGGAAGGTCTAGTGATTCCTCCAAACTATTTGTCATGAAACAGATCCTTCATTTTAGTATACGTTAATGTCGTCTGTTTCTTGCTAGGCATTGTAATTGGAGGAATCACAGACCTTCAAAATCACCAACAAAAGAATCTTCCCTTAATTGCATGCATGGCCTAAACTACATTAAAAGGTGATCATTATTT
>JAWZYT010002760.1:72500-92500 GCA_034508575.1 Petrolisthes manimaculis | reverse complement strand
ACACACACAGAGAGAGAGAGAGAGAGAGAGAGAGAGAGAGAGAGAGAGAGAGAGAGAGAGAGAGAGAGAGAGAGAGAGAGAGAGAGAGAGAGAGAGAGAGAGAGAGAGAGAGAGAGAGAGAGAGAGAGAGAGAGAGAGAGAGAGACAGACAGACAGACAGACAGACAGACAGACAAACACAGACAGACAGACAGACAGACAGACAGAGAGAGAGAATATACTATAGTTGTAATTCTCTCCCCCAATTCCCCATTTCTTTACAATAGGTTGGTTGGGGAACACGTGGTGGTGGTGGTGGTGGTGGTGGACGACCTTCCCCTCCAGTCAGCACACCCACCCACAGTGACGACCCCCGCCACGACCACACCAGGTCAGTAAACAACACACTCTTCACCACACTCTATACACAGGTCAGTAAACACACACTCTTTACCTCACTCTATACACAGGTCAGTAAACAACACACTCTTTACCACACTCTATACACAGGTCAGTAAACAACACACTCTTTACCTCACTCTATACACAGGTCAGTAAACAACACACTCTTTACCACACTCTATACACAGGTCAGTAAACAACACACTCTTTACCTCACTCTATACACAGGTCAGTAAACAACACACTCTTTACCTCACTCTATACACAGGTCAGTAAACAACACACTCTTTACCTCACTCTATACACAGGTCAGTAAACAACACACTCTTTACCACACTCTATACTCAGGTCAGTAAACACACACTCTTCACCTCACTCTATAGAACATCCTCTTTAGCGACAAGAAGGCGATTCCAGACCTTGATTATGGACCCTGTGATCGTATGTATGAAATCTGTTGAGGCTTCTGATTCCTCCTGACCATGCCATGAAACAAGCTCCTTCCATATAGGTGTGTGTGTGTGTTTCGTGGCAAAATTGAAGGACTCGTACAACTCCTAATTTTCTGACAACATCACAGGGCCCTATATCTTAAGTTTGTTAATGTTTGTTTGAACCATGCAGTTTGCCAGTAACATGTATAACTTACTCCACTTATACCACTTATAGCATCTCCATTATACCACTTATAGCATCACCACTTATACCACTTATAGCATCTCCATTTATACCACTTATAGCATCTCCATTTATACCACTTATAGCATCATCTCCATTTATACCACTTATAGCATCTCCATTTATACCACTTATAGCATCTCCACTTATACCACCTATCACTCTATACATACAGAGGGAGTGAGGATGTGATGCCCCCTGGTCTGGCTGGAGGGGTACGAACCTGGAGACAGTTTCAAAAGTTTCGTCGCCGTCGTCAAGACCTGTTGGATGAAGCACAAGAGGCCAATGCTAAAAAGGCCTCAGCCGCATCCCACCTCCACGTCACTACCGCCAGACGACATGCTCTGCTGCAGGAGGCCTCACAGGTATACACACTACTGCTGGAGGAAGAAGGGGAGAGTGTTGGAGAGAGGGGAGAGTGTTGGAGAGAGGGGAGAGGGAGTATTCAAAGAGATGAAGAAGTGTGAGATGAGAGGGAAGGAGAAGTGTTGGAAAGAGGGGAGAGGGAGTGTTAAATGGCTGGGGGAGGGGCAGGGGGAGTGTGAGAGTGGAGTGACATAATAGGTTTCCCCCACTCCTCCCAAATCTCTATCATCATCACCCTGTATAACCTTACACACTCCTATACATACATACATACATACATACACAACATTCCACATACATACACACACACCATTCAGCATACATACATATATACACCATTCAGCATACGTACATACATAGAGAACATTCCACATACATACATATATACACACCATTCCACACACCATTCCACATACATACATACATACACATCACTCCCCATACATATCCTACACACCATTCCCCATACATACATACATACCAATCCCCATACATACATACATACATACAATTCCACATACATATCCTACATACCATTCCACATACAGGTAGACGAGGCGCTATCAAGAACAGAGGATGAGTTAAGACAGCTGGACCAAGATGTGGAGGTGGTGGCCGTGGTGTCAGCAGGCAAGACCAGACTAAACCTTGACAACATCAACACCAACACTACCATCACTACCAACAACACTACCACTACTACTACCACTACTCCCACTACTACTACTACTACTACTATGGGTCAAGATCAGAGCCTTCTCACCCAGATTTCTCACACACGGTCCTGGTTCATGACGATACTCTTAGGACACTCGAAAAAGCCACCACGTCACAGGTTGGTTGGTTGGCCGAGTGACGATGTGTGTGTGTGTGTGTGTGTGTGTATGTGTGTATGTGTGTGTGTGTGTGTGTGTGTGTGTGTGTGTAATTTGTATATATGTATGAGTCTTTCGTTAATAAAATACATATATGCAAAAGAAAGTCTACGGGATCGACACACCACATTTCACTAACTAACCCAATTTATCTTTCTCTCGAGTGTACAGAAATGCGGTGAGAGTGAATTGCAGGAGGAAGAGGAGGACAAGGAAGTGAAGAGGATGAGGAGGTAGAGGCACTGAGGACCCTTCGTGGACAACTAATGCTGGAAGTGGAGAGCCGGCCAGGCCTGGACCTCCCATCAATAAAACAACTTCAAGGTTCAGCAGCAGCATTTGTTTCACACACACATACATATACGAACGAATTAACACTACTTGATGTACACGTCTTACACACACACACACACACACACACACACACACACACACTCTGAGTAAACATAGGGCAGATTGTATGCTTTCCAAGTAATCAATGGAAAACAAACCCTTACTTCCATGGGACTCTGTTGTTTACTTATTTGGTGTTGGTGGTTAATTGGTCAGGTGGGACGTGACGTGTTGAGGGCGGCAGCTGGGGCGGTGAATGGAGGAGCAAGTGGACAGAAAGGATCCCTCACACCTCTACGCCTCCCTACAGCGCCTACAGCAGGTATGTAATAAAACAGATATTAAATAAAAACAGTCAGAACGGCGTGTGCCGAATTATTAATTAAGTTAACCCTTACAATGCTGCTGTCATCATATGCTGATTGCTACAGGGCACTCCCAGTGCCTCTGACATCATATGGTTAAATTAGTTTGTCCTCCCTACCTACCCAACCCACACAGCTCCAGGCCAAGCGAGCAGAGGGGGTGATGTCGGCTTGTGGTCGTGTGGAGAGGGAGGTGAGGCGGGCCAGGGTGAGAGTGAGGGACCTACAGAACACCGCCGACTCCTTGGCTCGTGAGATCGAAGTTATCCAAACCCAGGTAGCCCACGCCCGTCCTGAAGTGGTTGTCGCCAGCAGAGAAGCAAGGTGATGGTCACGATGAGGCTATTATTGTGACTCTATATGTTGTTATTGTTGTGGACACGATGATGGTATTACTGTAACTCTATATGTTATTGCTGTTGTGTTGTTGTTGTTGTTTTTTAATAAGTCCTTCAAATATTGTCGCGAAACAACACACACCTATATATGGAAGAAGTATGTTTCGTGGCACAGTCTGCAGGAGGAATCAGAAGCACCAATTCCTATATATACACGATCACAGGGTCCTTAATTCAACTTGTGACTATTGACTTTGCAGACTGAGGCGAGTGATGACTTGTACTGACCTGACATCACAGAGCAAGACCCGTCAGTCCACCATACAGGACCTTCAGGCTCAGTTGGATGCTCTTAGACTTCGTACCTTCCCTACACTCTCAAAGCCACCACCTACACAGTGATGGTAAACAAAACACACACACACACACACACACAGGCACATACACACACACATATACACACATCTATATACCGTATATACACACACATATACTGTAGGCTATAATATATACACATCCCCACACAAACACATATATGTACACTCACACACGCACACACAAACACACATATATATATACATATATATACACACATATATATACACACACATATACAGTATATATACACATACAGTATATATATATACACACACACATACATCTCTACCCAAACCCACATCATCAGTAATATCCCCATGTATTCTCCCTCCAACACACAAACACATATCAACACAATAATAAAAAACAACAAACAGCATTATAAAGATTTTGATTCTCATCCCAGACCAACGAGCAATGTTGTTATGAGAAATGAGTAGTGGGGTGAGAGAATAATAAGAGAAAAGAAGAGACACGGTAATAAGAAAACAATAAATGTGACAGAGTAAAGGTTAGAGTGGAGGAGGTTACTAAAATTATCATCAAAGGGTTTTTCCCAGGCTTCGATGGTGATAAGGAGAGGATGCTGTTGAAGAGAGAGAGAGAGAGAGAGAGAGAGAGAGAGAGAGAGAGAGAGAGAGAGAGAGAGAGAGAGAGAGGGAGAGAGAGAGAGAGAGAGAGAGAGAGAGAGAGAGAGAGAGAATGATAACTAATAAACATATCATCATAATAATAATAAATACAGTGAATACTTTTTAATTGGAAGATGTGTTTATGATGTGTTTGTGTGTTTGTGATGTGAGAAGATGTGTGTGTGATGCAAGATGATGTGTTTGTGTGTTTCTAAGAAGATGTGTTTGTGATGTGATGATGATGTGTTTGTGTGTTTGTGATGTGAGATGATGTGTTTGTGATGTGTGTGTGATGATGTGTTTGTGTGTTTGTGATGTGAGGTGATGTGTTTGTGATGTGAGAAGATGTGTTTGTGATGTGAGGTGATGTGTTTGTGATGTGTGAAGATGTGTTTGTGTGTTTGTGATGTGAGGTGATGTGTTTATATGTTGTGTAATGTGAGAGGAAGTGGTTTTCCCAGAGCACTCACTCACTCACTCACTCACCTCACTCATTTCCTGTAAACAAAATCAGGTGTCTTGAGGAATGAACTTTACTGTAGCCTATACCCACCTGACTGTGAGTGAATGAGTGAGTGAATGTGTGAGTGAGTGAGTGTGAGTGTGAGTGAGTGAATGTGTGAGTGAATGTGTGACTGAGTGAGTGAGTGATTGAGTGAGTGTGAGTGAGTGAGTGAGTGAAAGAATTCGATTGTCACCTCACCACCAACCAGATTAAGGGGGTGCGGGAATAGGGGTACAGGCTTGGGGGGGGTCGTTTTTTTTTTGGGGGTGCGGGAGTAGGGGGACAGGCTTAGAAGGGGGTTAGGGGGGTGCGGGAATAAGGGACAGGCTTTCTACCCCCCTCAAGCCTGTCCCCCTATTCCCACACACCCCCAGTCCCTCCCCCAAGCCTGTCCCCTACTCCCACACCCCCTTATTTGTGCTAAAGTGTCGTGTAGGAAGGAAGGAAGGATAGATGGGGTATAGGAACGAAGGAAAAAAGAAGAGAGAGAGAGAGAGAGGGAGGGATAAAGAGGGAAGAGGATATAAAGGGGATGAAAGTGGGGAAATGTGTTGGTAAATCAGGAACAAACTGCTGAATTCTCCAAAAAAAAAAAAACTATTCCAAGCAACAGAAAACACCATTATTTTTTGCTCTTCTGGGGTTCTGTTGTTTCCTGGCATACTTTGGAGGAATCAAGGCACTCCAATGTAACAAAAGTGAATTAATTAACCCTTTAAATTAATAACAATAATAATAATAAGAACGACAATAATAATAATATACTCAGTCAATGAACTTCCAGGAAGTTTGCTTATCATTTCAAATCAACAACTGGCACACACACACACACAGACATACACACACACACACACGCACACACACACACACACACAAATATATATAAAAAAATATGATCGCAACATTCTGAATAAAAAGGGGGGACAGGCTTGGGGGGTTTAGGGGGGTGCAGGAGTAGGGGGACAGGCTTGGAGGGGTACGGGAATAGGGGGACAGGTTTGGGGGGGTGCGGGAATAAGGGACAGGCTTTCTACCCACCCTAAGCCTATGTCCCCCTATTCCTGCACACACCCCAAACACCCCCTAAGCCTGTCCCCTACTCCCTCACCTCCTTTAAAGGTTAACATATTAGTTTATCTATTGTTGGGGGTGAGGTAGTGTCGGTACATACATACATACAGTCGTGGTCAAAAATAATCATCCATACAGGAGTAACTCACGTAAAATTTTGACTGCTTCCCTCTGTTCCTTACCTGATAAACTTTCCAATAAAAAAGTACCATATTTTAATTTACTACAAGCAGCTACACACTATGTAAAACAATAACATACACACAGGTTAAGTACCATCTTTTAATTTACTATAAGCAGTTACACACTGCGTAAAAAAATAACACACACACATACACACACGCTAACTACCATCTTTTAATTTAATACAAGCAGCTACACACTACGTAAAACAATAACATCATAATTATATGAACGTGAAAACATTAGACAGTAAATTGTTTGAGATACCCATACGTGGATGATTATTATTGACCACGACTGTACATAACACAACACAAAGGACTGGACAGGTTTCTTTGATCAGTAGTATAGGTGTTTGTTTATATATAGTAAGGTTAGTTAATGGGTCTTCCCAGTGGGTCGTCAGTTATCTTTATTTATTTATCTATCTATATATATATATAGATGGGTCCGAGGTCATTGGTTCTTACCTATCCTTTGGAAAACACAAAACCACAATGGATGGGTTAATACGTGTTGTTATTGTTGTTTGTTATCTATGGTACTGTAGGTTCTAGCTATTTATAAGGCTCTTAGTTACCTGTGAGTTACCCGTGCTATGGTAAATCGTCTGGTGTTAGTTCAAGTATAATATTAACCTTAATTAAGATGATGGGAGTTACCTGTGCTATGGTAAATTGTCTGGTGTTAGTTCAGGTATAATATTAACCTTTAATTAAGATGATGGGAGTTACCTGTGCTTTGGTAAATCGTCTGGTGTTAGTTCAAGTATAATATTAACCTTAATTAAGATGATGGGAGTTACCTGTGCTATGGTAAATCGTCTGGTGTTAGTTCAGGTATAATATTAACCTAATGACCAAGTTAGTGTTTATGAGCTGAGATGATTTTATTTTATACGTTTTGAACAACAGTAAAGATTTTCCCCAAAAAAAAACACAAGAACTGACAAA
This sequence comes from Petrolisthes manimaculis, assembly GCA_034508575.1. Taxonomy (NCBI): domain Eukaryota; kingdom Metazoa; phylum Arthropoda; class Malacostraca; order Decapoda; family Porcellanidae; genus Petrolisthes; species Petrolisthes manimaculis. The sequence goes on along the minus strand of JAWZYT010002760.1, from coordinate 85,439 downwards.
GGTAGTTCATGAAAAAATGACACGTCTTCAGTAGTTGATTATGAGTTTATACACACACGTCACATTATATTATACCACACGTCACATTAATATACCACACGTCACATTAATATACCACACGTCACATTAATATACTACACGTCACAATAATATACTACACGTCACATTAATATACTACACGTCACATTAATATACCACACGTCACATTAATATATAACACGTCACATTAATATACTACACGTCACATTAATATACTACACGTCACATTAATATATAACACGTCACATTAATATATAACACGTCACATTAATATACTACACGTCACATTAATATACCACACGTCACATTAATATACTACACGTCACATTAATATACCACACGTCACATTAATATACTACACGTCACATTAATATATAACACGTCACATTAATATACTACACGTCACATTAATATACTACACGTCACATTAATATACTACACGTCACATTAATATACCACACGTCACATTAATATACTACACGTCACATTAATATACTACACGTCACATTAATATACCACACGTCACATTAATATACCACACGTCACATTAATATATAACACGTCACATTAATATACTACAACGTCACATTAATATACTACACGTCACATTAATATACTACACGTCACATTAATATACCACACGTCACATTAATATACTACACGTCACATTAATATATAACACGTCGTACACCAATACACGTCTAAACAAAATATATCAAACACCAGTACACAGCCACACGTCACACCACATAATATATTTTACACCAACAGCAAAGTTATACACGTCACATACACTTCAGTCACAACAAACAAATAAAATATCAAACACCATAACACGTCAGTCACAACAAACAAACAAACAAAATATCAAACACCATAACACGTCAGTCACAACAAACAAACCAACAAACCAACAAACAAAACATCAAGCACCATAACACATTACACCACACGAAAGGTCACCACAATCAACATTCATATTTATAACAACAACCACAACAACAACAAGAACAGACATCCTCCCACCGAGTGTTGGGTACGGTATATATAAGCCAGGAGTGAGGAGGACTGGTCAGAGGAGAACAAGATGCAGTCTGTTGTAGTATTGTTGGTGGTGGTGACTGTGGTGTGTCCCATCTTGGGCTACTCTCCACCACCAAATCAAATCCCGGGCCACGTCAAGCCAGGTTTCCGTCCAGGCCTTGTCCAAACACTGCCAGGAACTCATGCCCATGTCTCGGCTCAACGCCCAGGCCTCGTTCAGACAATACCAGGTTTTCCTGGAAATATTAATGGACCACATATCTCTCCTCTAAACCCAGGTCTTCATCAGACCTTGCCAGGAACTATCAATCGACCACATATCTCTCCTCAAAACCCAGGTCACCTTAACACCTTCACAGCATCTGCCAGTCGACCTGTTATCTCGCATGGATTGACTACCGGTACTTCATTTAAACAAACCCGACCTGTCAACAGACCCTTTAGACGACAGAACACCAACATCGGTTCATTCCGTCGTACATACTACGGTCGCCGGTAAGTAATGATATAGTCCACTTCTTCTCCTCACTATTAGTTATTATATAACTCTTTTTTATAATCGTATAATATAAGAATAATATATCTACAGCATGAACATGGTAACTTTGCAATTATATAACGAGACAAATAACACCAAAAGATTAACACAGATCTATTTATTATTGCACTGGACAAAATATAATTAACGCCTTTAGTATAAGTTGCATCTCTCCACTATCCTCTCTTTTCCTTGCTCTTCCCCCAAAGTTTGTACCCAATACTTTTCTAACTTCTACTCCAGAGGATTATAAAATGTCCGTAGCGTTGTTCCTTTTCCAGTCAATGTATTCAAGAACCACAACAAACCTAGAACAAACATCTACCTTTTTTATTCCTTAGAAGGTAATAATGAGTGCAGGAGGGACATAAAGCACACCATTCAAATATATATGTGTGTGTGTGTGTGTGTGTGTGTGTGTGTGTGTGTGTGTGTGTGTGTGTGTGTGTGTGTGTGTGTGTGTGTGTGTGTGTAATTCCCTTTCGTTACATTGGACATTGGAGTCCCTTGATGCCTCCAAAAATGTATGCCAGGAAACAGAACCAGAAGAGCAAAAATAATGGTGTGTTTTATATTACTGTTGCTTAGAAAGAAGAATAGGAGGATTGTAGAATTCAGCAGTTGTTCCAGATTTACCAACACTATTACTATTTCTCATGTACTTAACTAAACCCTTCCTTTTTCTCCTCCACCTATACAGCTAAGCCTCCTCGTTCTTGACCTGTGACCACCAACCTCAACACCAGTCAGTCAAGTCAACACAACAACAACAACAACAACAACATCAATGAAGCAACACACACAACGAGGACCCATTCACTAAAACCTAACTAACTCGTGTGTACCTATCCATGTATAACTCTGATTCATGTGTACCAAAATGCATGTATAACTTTGATTCGTGTGTACTCATGTATGTATAACTTTGACCTATGTGTACCAATACATGTATAACTTTGATTCGTGTATACCAAAATGCATGTATAACTCTGATTCATGTATGTATAACTTTGACCTATGTGTACCAATGCATGTATAACTTTAACTTGTGTGTACTCATGTATAACTTTTAACCTGTGTGTACCAATCCATGTCAATCCATGTCAAGTACAAGTATGGATTTTTTTATCATGAAGACAAATGAAGGAAGAAATCATTGAAATGGTTCGATATTTATAAAGATCTTAGAAACCTATTAGTGAATTATTATAAAATGGAGAATTAAAAGAGGAATTAACTGTTAAAAGTAGAATTTACTGAATCCCTCATGAACAATAAATATACAGGTAGACAAGGTTATTATTTGTTTTATTATGATCATTAATATTACTAATACTAATTTATTATTAATATTAATATTAATATTATTATTATTATTATTATTATTAGTAGTAGTAGTAGTAGTAGTATCAATATTATTATTGCTATTTCTATTATCATTATTATTATTACAATTACTATCATTATTATTATTATTATTATCATTATTATTATTATTATTAATATTATTATTATTATTAATATTATTATTATTATTATTGGTATTATTATTATTATTATTATCAATTATACAGGGATAGTAAAGAAACCACAGCCTGAATTCTTAACCATAAAAGTTCACACCAAACACAAACCACGAATCCTGAGATTGTATAATATAGGAAAATGGAAGGTGTCTTTCTGATTCCTCCTGACAATACCACGAAACCAGGAGGCAGCTTCTTCAGTGATACTCTGATGTGGTAATAATAATAATAATAATAATAATAATAATAATAATAATAATAATAATAATAATAATAATAATAATAATAATAATAATAATAATAATCACAACAATAATAATAATAATAATAATAATAATAATAATAATAATAATAATAATAATAATAATAATAATAATAATAATAATAATAATAATAATAATCACAACAATAATAATAATAATAATAATAATAATCACAACAATAATAATAATAATAATAATAATAATAATAATAATAATAATAATAATAATAATAATAATAATAATAATAAAACATTCAAGTAAAATCCCTGCTAATATTTCCTGACGTGACAAGAAATACGACTGCTCTCTATATATATTCTCCTCGACCTGTGTGTGTGTATGTGTGTGTGTGTATGTGTGTATGTGTGTGTGCCCTCACCTCCCTCTTGAGTCCCACATTAGGTCACTTACTCAGTCACTCGTCAAAATCGAACTGACAGCTGCAGGACGGGCGGACGTACGAGTAAACAAACCCTCTGACATTTACTACTATTGATGTCAGGGGGAATATGGAGGTCTAACTAAGACCTTTGTATAATAATAATAATAATAATAATAATAATAATAATAATAATAATAATAATAATAATAATATAGAGATGAGTGTGGTGTAATATATATATTTTTTTCTAGTTGGTTGCCAAAAGTACTGACAGACCTACTCGGGATTTTCCGGTACGAGAATTTGGGCCACGTGAAAAATGTTGTTGCGTGGTGGGTGGGTGGGTGGCCTGGGTCTGGTCTGGTCTGGGTTGGGTTTGGCTCCACAAGTGCCAGGGAAACGGGGAGCGCAGACCCCGTGTGTTGTCGGTGTAAGGAACAGTGGTGGTAGTAGTGGTGGTAGTGGTGGTGTGACAAGTTGTTGGTTGTTTGGTTGGTTGTGGAAAAACAAAACACCACGTAGATATTCAAGCCTCAGTGAGTGAAACAAGAAGTAAGATTGTAAATACATAGATGAAAAGATATATTATTATCTATTATTATTATTATTATACTGTGTAGCTGAATTGTGAAGGAGGCTCTGTGTCTTTCTGTGTGTGTGTCTGTACGTGTGTGTGTGTGTGTGTGTGTGTTTTAGTACATACCCGAAGCAACCTAACACTACACTATCGGGAGGAGTGAGTGCCATCGGGTCTGTCTTCAACCAAAGCTGTAGACTTATTTAGTGCTCGTTTCGTTACTGTACACTTTCGACCGTGTATAATATAAAGAATTAATCTCTTCTGGTTTGACTAGGAGGAATAATAAGCTCCAAGAGACATCAGACAATAAATATCGTCATAATTCATCTAGATCATCCATCAGTCTACTGGAATTGGACATATTTTCTGCTGTAAGTATAGGAAGCAAACTAATAAATAAATCTCTCGTAAATTCTTTATGCAAAAAAAAAAAGGAGGGAGCTCAGGGAGGGAGATAGAAAGGATTTAATAATATAGACACAAATTTACACCCTCTCCAAAAATACTAAAATAAATTGTTATATACTTCTTGAATGAAAGATGACTGGGTTGCAAGTTTCTGTAGCATCATTTAATAGCATTTGATTGTATATTTATAGTACAGTTGGACACAGTAATTCGTGGTACAGCTGTAAATGCTTAGCTCCTCCCAGTATGAAATTCCTTAAGGGGATAATTCACTTTTGTTACATTGGAGTGCCATGATTCCTCCAAAGTATGCCAGGAAACAGGACCATTAGAGCAAAAATAATGGTATTCTGTTGCTTGGAATAGTTTGGAGGATTCAGTTGCTCCAGAATTATCAATACAATACTTCCCCCTTACCAACCAAACAGATTTACCAAGGGACAGAAACTATGATGTGGGATATTGACGATAAACCAATACAGAACAAAATCGTTGGTTATAAGAGAGAGACAAGCAGCTTCTACCTGGGAGGCTGTACCACGAATTTCTGTGTCTAACTGTACATACATGTATTCATAAGACAACTGTAGGGTGCTTTAGTAAACATTGGCTTGACTCCAACATGAGGTAAATGTACAGTCGCCAGTATAAATTCGCTTCCATCTCGTGTACAGTTGCCAAAAAAGGTTTGCGACAACTATTGACACAACATTAAATATATTAATGTCTATAGTTGTTTGTAGGGACTATAAGTATGTATTACAGAAAGATATGTATATTTCCTTCTGTTATAGTCCCTATATATACAAATAGTTGTGGATATTACTATGGTTAAAGTTCTATCAAGATTTGTCGCAATACCTTTTTTGGCAACTGTACTCAATAATAATGTTAATATAACCAGATAGTTACATTCTAAACCCTGCAGTTTCTATCTTAACAACATATGAAATTCACCATATATTATGAGAACTATATCTGTCATCTCTGCATTAAAATTGTATTACAACAACATCACTATAGCTAATACATACGCAGGTGGAAATGAAGCCAACTTATGCTACCGACTGAACAATGAAGAATCCATATATACCCATTCACGACTGTATCTCACAAAATTACCATAGCCTAAACAAGTAAAAATACATACCCATATTTGAAAACCCAACATATATATATAGTCATACAAGGACATGTGTGGGTGAAGAGAAATAGATAGATGGGTGGATGGGTAGATTAAGATAGATAGAGAGATACAGATGGATTTATAGGTGGATAGAAAGATAGATAGATAGATGCATGGACAGAGAGATAGATAGATAGATGAACATATTGATAGATAAATACATGAATAGAGAGAGAGATAGATAGACAGACAAATAGATAGCTAGAGCAAAATCAGAAAGCTGAGAGAGAGAGTGCACGTTCGAGAGACAATAAACTTAGCCATGGCAGACAAGACAGCCTCTACTCCAATATTTCACCCCAGTCTTTTCTTTGTCTTCCCTCGTACACTTTGGAAATTATGCTGCTGCTGCTGCTGTTTCTTCTGTTTCTTGCTTTATTTTCCACTGAAAGTCGTGATCATATACTTTATATATATATATATATACCTCAACCTCGGGACTACATGTTAGCTGTCAGTATAGCCTGTGATTCTTGCAAGGCCCCCTGAGAGATTATTGTGTGTCTGACTAGTAGATGAAACAGTGGAGTTTCGTGGTGATGTTGTATACTCGTGATACGTAATTTCTGACCAGAGACGAACTTCAGGCACCCACACATACATACCCTGCATTCGAACTCTGCCTCTATATGTGTACTGGGTGGGGGAATTGAACAATACCAGGCTTTTCGAAGCTTTCTGGTCTTCACACTCTGGTCAGAAATTATGTATCACGAGTGTACCATAGCTTCTCTTCTCGTATCACTATGGTATTTATAATTTTAAGGACAACATTTTAGGACACCATTTCAGTATCAACATCAAATCTTAAAAAAAAAAAAAAAAAAAAAAAAAGAGTTACCCAAATTTATTCTCATTTGCTATTGTTTTGTTTTTCAGTGAGGTGGTGTTGGTGTTGGTGTTAGTGGGTCGGATGTCTGTTGGTGAAGTGAAAACAACAACAACAACAACAACAACAACAACAACAACAACAACAACAACAACATCATCATCACTATGTCCCATCCAAAACAACAACAACAACAACAGCAACAGCAACAACACCTTCTTCCCTACCACTACTACCCGTTGCTGCAGGACACATATTATTCTTCTCGTCTTCCTCCTCCTCCTCCTCCTGGCTAGTTACCCCGGGTGTCACCAGGTGGCAGCCAAGCGAGTCTGGAGCAACGAAGGTCAGTCCAAAGAGGCTTAATTAGAGGGGAGGCTTGGGGGGGTTTGCGGGGGGTGCTGGAGTAAGGGGACAGACTTGGGTGCAGGAATAGGGGGAGAAGGGGAGGGGAAGGGGGGATACGTGGAGGGTAATTGAAGAGGGAGTTGTGTGTGTGTGTGTGTGTGTGTGTGTGTGTGTGTGTGTGTGTGTGTGTGTGTGTGTGTGTGTGTGTGTGTGTGTGTGTATTTTTTTTTTTGGGGGGGAGGGGAAACGCGACTCCTCTAACTTGATTACACCAAATTCACTTCATAATACATAAGTCTAATAATATGTAATGAAATAAGAGTAAAAAAAAAAAAAATAATAAATTTACTTCCTATGTTGATACACCAAAGAGAGAGAGAGAGAGAGAGAGAGAGAGAGAGAGAGAGAGAGAGAGAGAGAGAGAGAGAGAGAGAGAGAGAGAGAGAGAGATAATAAAAATGGGAAGGAAAGGAGAGAGAGAGAGAGAGAGAGAGAGAGAGAGAGAGACCCAGCCCACCTCCTCGCTGTGGAAACTTATTTGTCGATCCATCAGGTAGCTTCCTCCCTCTCTCTCTCTCTCTCTCTCTCTCTCTCTCTCTCTCTCTCTCTCTCTCTCTCTCTCCTCCAATTAAATCGACTCAACCCATATACTCGTCCCTATACAATACACACACACATCCTCTATACTCAATTAATTATTATTAGTAAAGAGGTCTAATGTTTTTTTCCCCGTGTTTCATTTGTTTATTTCATTTTGTTTATATGACACTGATGGAGGCAGAGAAGTTGAAAAATGTGTGTGGCGTGTGTGTGTGTCTGTGTGTCTGTGTGTGTGTGTGTGTGTGTGTGTTTGTTTAATGATGATTGAAGAGTGTGTTTGTCTGAGGTTGGATGGCTGTGGTGTGTGTGTGTGTGTGTGTGTGTGTGTTAGTGTGGTGGTGGTAGTGATAGTGATGGTGGTGTGCTGTTGTGGTATATATATGTGTGTGTGTGTGTGTGTGTGGTAGTGGTGGTGATGGCTCTCTCCTCCACCACCATCTCTCCTTCTCCACCACCACCACCACCACAATCTTCATCCACACACATCCACATCAACAACAAACCTTTACCCACCACCACCACCACCACCACCATCCACATCCACATCAACAACCTCTCCACTCCCTCACCACCACTATCTCCTTTCTCCACCCACCCCCCACCACCACCCCAACCTTCGTTAACCCAAATAGCGAAACTTTACACTAGGGAACTTTCTCCAGGCAACGAGAGACGAATAAGACGAGTTTTATAGTAAGAGTAAAATGTTAATATAAACATTAATATAATAAAGGTGGAGAGGAAAGAGAGAGAGAAAGGGAGGAGGAATGTATACAGTAGATTGGAGAGGGAGATAGATAGATAGAGAGAGAGAGAGAAAGAGAGGAATTAATAATAACTCCCCAAATCATAAAACAAACTTGATACAGGATTTTTTTTTTTTGTATTAATAAATGACTCGTAATTTTTGTCGAGCGTGACCACATAATAATTATCATAAATATTTGATGAAGCGTGATTTATGAGAGAGAGAGAGAGAGAGAGAGAGAGAGAGAGAGAGAGAGAGAGAGAGAGATAGAGAGAGAGAGAGATGGAGAGTAGGATAACATGTTTTATCCTCATACATATTCACGTCTCTCTCTCTCTCTCTCTCTCTCTCTCTCTCTCTCTCTCTCTCTCTCTCTCTCTCTTCAACATCCACCATCACCACCTAACCATCATCCATTCTTCAATCAATCTATCTATCTATCTATCCACCCCTCCAGCCATCAAAATATCTATCCACCATCCATCCATCAATCTATCTATCCACCCATCCATTAATCAGTCTATCTATCCACCCATCCATCCATCAATCTATCTATCCACCCATCCATCTATCAATCACTCCATCTACTCAAAATATATCTGTCAATCTCTCCATCTCTTCTTCTCGTTATCCTCTCTCCCCCTTCTCTCCCCCCCCCCTTCTCTCCTCTCTCTCCTTCTCTCTCTCTCCTCTCACTCAGATAGATAAGCCTGAACTCTCCTCCTAACTCCACTTTACATCGATCACCCTCTCTCTCTCTCTCTCTCTCTCTCTCTCTCTCTCTCTCTCTCTCTCTCTCTCTCTCTCTCTCTCTCTCTCTCTCTCTCTCCTTTCTCTTTCACTTCCTCCTCCTTTTCAACGACCGACTAGAGGTTTTTTTTTTTGGGGGAAGGGGTGAAACTGAAGGTAAACACAAGGAATACACACACACACACATACATACATACATACACATACATCCATATAACCATACAGTACATACACATACACACATACATACATACACACACATACATCCATACATATATACACACACACATACATACATACAAATATACACACACATACATACATACATCCATACAGTACATACACATACACACATACATACATACACACACATACATCCATACATATATACACACACACATACATACATACTGTACATTTATACATACATATACATACTGTACATACACATACACAACACATATATATACATACATACATTTATTCATACATATACAAACACACACATATATACATACATACATACATATACACATACATATATATACACACACATACATACAAACCTACAGCAAGACTCTCTCTCTTTCTTACCTCTCACTCACACACACCAGACACACAACACTCCTCTTAGCTTTCCTTTGACCCTCTCTCTCTCACTCTCTCTCTCTCTCTCTCTCTCTCTCTCTCTCTCTTTTCAGACAAAATGGGTGTGATTGAATAAGCAAGATGGATGTATGTATGTATGGATGGATGGATAAAAGATGGAAGAAAGGAGGAAGGGAGGGATGAATGGATGGATGAATAGATGGATAGTGAAAGGATGGATGAATGAATGGATGAATGGATGAGAGAGAGAGAGAGAGAGAGAGAGAGAGAGAGAGAGAGAGAGAGAGAGAGAGAGGGAAGTGAAAGGTGAGAGGTGTTGTGTTTTGGCCTGAAAGGAAAATGAGAGAGAGAGAGAGAGAGAGTTACATAGAAGAGTTACATAGAATCACAGACCACAACAGACCTTACGGTCCACACGGGGTGATCTGATTAGAAGGTTACTGGTAGAGAATGAAAATCTCCCCAGTGATAGTCGTAGGTAAGGATAGCAAAGTAGAAGGCTCTCTCCCCACCCTCCAATCCCTCCGGCCTTAGCCGTACTGGAAATAAAGTTAGGAGTCAGAACCTTGTGGAGTTGGTAGAGAAAACTCCACAAGGAAATTTTATAGGAAAGATAGAAAGTAGTTGAAATTTGGCTAACTTGCCACCTGTAATGGGCAAAAAATTATTCATTAGTAAACATCGATAGTCGGGGATTAGATGCAAGGTGTTTATCAAGGCGACGTTTGAAGCTGTCTACTGTGTTACATTCTATTACGTTACGGGGAAGCCCATTCCATAAGTTGACGACTCGGTTAAAAAGAAATTCTTGGATTCGTGTGAATTAAAAGATTTACCTATGATTTTACAGCCATTACCTCTCGTGTAGTTTGATTGATCGATATTGAAATATTTGTTGCAGTCCATATTGTCTATGCCTTTGATTATTTTGAATACCTGGATTAAGTCGCCTCTCAATCTACGTTGTGCTAATGGGAATAGATTCAATTTATTTAGCCGCTCTTCATACGTTTTGTTTCGTAGACATGGTATCATTTTAGTAACTCTACGTTGGACTCGTTCCAATTTTACTATATCTTTCTGGTAGTACGGGCACCAGGCTTGGACACAATATTCCATAAGGGGACGGACCAAGGAATTATACAAAGTGAGGATTGTGTCTTTAGACTTATACTCGAATGCTCTGCCAATAAAGCCGATAGTTTTATTTGCTTTCTTAATTACTTCCGTACATTGCTGACTGGGTTTTAGGTTACTTGATATTGTGACCCCTAAGTCTGTCTCTTGATCCACGCTTTTAATTTGATTACCATTTAACGAGTAGTTTGCAATTACGTTACGATGTCCGATATGGAGTACTTTACATTTATCTGCATTGAAGGACATTTGCCAAGTTTTCGCCCAATTCGACAATTTATCGAGATTATCTTGCATTTCTTTAGTTTGTGCGTTAGTGAGTACTGTATTTGCAATTTTAGTGTCATCTGCAAACTTCGATATTATGCATGAGAGACCTTCATCTATGTCGTTTATGTAAACTAGGAAAAGGATTGGGCCTAAAACAGACCCTTGTGGCACCCCGCTCGTAACGCCAGTCCAATTAGATGATTTACCATTTATTACCACACGTTGTTTACGGTTTCTTAGCCAGTTCTCTATCCATCTTACGGTGTCGCCTTGGATTCTGTGAGATTTTAATTTAGTTATTAAACGTTTATGGGGAACTTTGTCAAAGGCTTTTTGGAAATCAAGATAAATTATGTCTACTGCTTTACTCTTATCATATTCGTTAAAAATGTCATTTAAAAAGTCTAATAGATTCGTTAGGCAAGAGCGTTTATTGCGGAAACCGTGTTGAGTGTCTCTGAGTAAGTTATTTTCCTCTAAATGATTTGTAAGTTTATCTCGTATGATTGTCTCTAACATTTTGCATACTACTGATGTTAGGCTGATAGGGCGATAATTACTAGGTAAAGATTTACTGCCTTTTTTAAATATTGGTGTTACGTTAGCGAGCTTCCAATCATCAGGTATTGTTCCAGTGTGTAAAGAATAATTAAATAGCAGAGTCAGAGGTTTTACTATTTCGCTTTTAGCTTCCTTTATTACGCGAGGGGAGATCGTGTCAGGCCCAGGTGACTTATTTACATTTAATTTATCAATACATTTGATTACGTCATTTTCTGTTATGCTGATATTATTTAAAACCTCGGTGTTTTCATTTTGGACTGTTGTTTCAGCTGGTATATCGTTCGGGTTTTCTATAGTAAAGACTGATGCAAAGAAAGTATTTAGGATACTACTCATTCGCTCTTCATCTGTCGTAAAGTCCCCATTTTCATCAAGAATTGGACCGATAGTTGACGTAAGTACTTTCTTTTGTCGAATATAACTGTAGAACTCTTTCGGGTTTGTCTTACTCTGATTTGCAACGTGTTTTTCAATTTCCTTTTTACTCTGTTTGATTAACAGAGAGAGAGAGAGAGAGAGAGAGAGAGAGAGAGAGAGAGAGAGAGAGAGATGGGAAGGGAAAAATCATGGTAAAAGATGGTGAGGAAGAAGGAATGGAGAAAGAATAAATGGAAAGAGGGAGAGAGAGAGAGAGAGATGGAGAAGAAAGAGAGATGGAGAAGAAGTGGGATAGAAAGGGGAGGAAGAGAACCAAAATAAAAGAGGAGATAGAGAGGGGAGAGAGGAAAGGAGAGAGAGAGAGTGGAGAGGAAAGAGAAAAAACATGAAAAGAGGAAAGGTTTTGTTGTGAGCTGGATGGAGGTGAAGAGAGGTGGGTGGGAGTCAGGGAAGGAAAGAGGAAAAGAGAGAAGAAAGGGAAAGAGAAGAAAGAAGGAAGGAAAGGAAAGGAAAGAGAGAAGAAAGAAGAAAGGAAAGATAAAGAAAGGAATTGAGAGACTGAGTGAGGGAGTGGACAGAGGTAGAGAGAGGAGAGAGAAGGAAGGAAAGGAAAGGTAAAGAGAGGAATGGAGAGACTGAGTGAGTAGGTATTGAGGAAGTGGAGAGAGATAGAGAGAGGAGAGAGAAGGAAGGAAAGAAAAGGTAAAGAGAGGAATGGAGAGACTGAGTGAGAGAGTGAA
>JAWZYT010002760.1:0-65000 GCA_034508575.1 Petrolisthes manimaculis | reverse complement strand
AATATGTAACCTTTGCTGTCATTTAAGGTACCGTTGGAAGGACGAAACAGCCGGGGATAACAACAACGTTTCTGCTATTTGGCATCTTGTTGGTTATGGACAAACTCTTTCTCCAGCCACTATAGCCGCTGTCTCTTTATATAATAATTGCTGCTTAAATATAGTATATAGATATTTGCATTTAGTAAATAAATACCTCAATCTCTTTATTATTAACTCCTTTAGTAGTAAGAGGGGATTCGCAGGGGCGTGAAAAAATATCACTTAATTAATTGCCTCAAAACAATGGAATTATAATTATGTAAAGCCACGTCCCCACTTATAGGCCTACTATGTTTAAAGTGCTTCTTACATCACCACAGGCAATAATTAGATGGCCATGGATGGTATTTTACACTATAAGATGCCATAAGGTACAGTACATACAAACTTAAAAAAAAAAAACGAATAGATAAATGGAAACAGGCGTATGAATATAATAATTAATTAAACAAGGACATATAAAACAAAATCATGAGTACATAATTATACACATAACGGGTATTGTCAATATAGGGTTAATATTATAGAGGCTAATAAGGTGACACGTACAAAACACAATACTATAGGCTACACAACAAATTTAATGGATAGACAGTGTTCAAGGGTTGGTAGGTGCAGGAAAATTTATCTGTTTTAGGGAATTTTGTAGTCGACACTATAGGGAAAGTATATAAATATGGTTCAAGAGTAATATGGTAAATTTCTACCAGACGAAATACCAAAAAGAAAGACCGTCAGTGTTTAATGTTGAAGTTGGGAAAATATTAATTACAGATGCACTACAAAGGAGAGAATGAGGGAGAAATGTAGTCATCAAACATACTTACAGTTGCAGCCTCGGAGTTGAAGAAGCTGAAAGTTGAGAAGTCCAACAAGGAAGAAGCCCAGCAGGGTGATCTGGCAGGAGGTTCTGGGTGGATGATGGGCGAGAATAAATGATAATCGGGCAAAGATGAAGTTATTAGATTTGGGCCGCCATTGCAATCAGAACCCACCCAATCACAGTCACGGTGGTAAACATGGCCAAAATGTCATGAATTCGTAGCCAAAAAGCACATAACAGCTTACCAAAGTTCACCAAAAGGCTCCCTGATAATTCACAACAACATAGTAAAGCAAGAAGGCACCAGAGAGGCGGTAATAATCACTCAAAAACGGTCAACAACAGAGACCATTGTTATAACGTGTAGGAGGGTACGATCAACAAACTGGGGTCCCGAAAAAATTGATCCGAATCGCTCGGTTCATAACAGCAATCACTAGTACAGTCACGAGCACTAATAAGTAAGTAGCCAGGTTTGCTTCGAATACCGAGATAGTAAATAAATGCACAGTAAGATCTCCATTGGAATGACTTCGTTGGTGAATTGGTGGACTATTCAAAGCTTCAACCAAATCTGTATACTTATTAGTGCTCGTGACTGTACATACCAGCACATATTAAAGGGAATGTGGTACCAAGATTGTATAAGAAAATTGGCAGCACAAGACAAGTAGTCACGGGGGCTAATCTGGTGCTAATTTTTAGTCTTATTGTTCATAGTAAAGAGTTCACTCCTGACACCTCCTTAGTTTTTGTTTGTTTAGTTTCATTACAAGGAACTGGTAATCTTGTCATTGGTAACATTGTGCAGAAGGGATATTTAAGATACAATTGAAACTTTGTACAACTTTATTACATCATCACTGGCATAAAGAAAAAGATAAACTGCACCCAACTTTGACTTCACACAACCATTTTTTTAAACATCAGAGTAATTTTATGCCTATCCCCAAAAAAGATCCTTCACACAAATAAACAGATGGTCAAACTTTGCTTCAGTTTCGCTCTCATGAATGTTTAAAAATATGGCCGAGAGAAGGCTATCTCTACCTACCAAAGCTTGATATAAAAGAAAATAGGTTGAAGCTTCTGAGACAGCTTAACTACTCCTGGCATTACTTCAGATGAGATTCTTGTACAAAATATTATGTCTCTACTGAGCACTTGACACAAGTGCCTGAGATCAGAATCTTTCAAGTAAATTTCTTGTAAATCTATATCACAAAAATGCAATCAGCATCTTTTTAAAAATTAGTAACTTCACATCCATCTTAGAAATATTTACAATTAATAGCTCCAGCAACTCTGTACAGCCAATGAGCTCTCCATCCATGACGCATCATAAACTCTGCATTGAACATTATCAAAACATTAACAAATATGCTATCAAAGAATACAGTACAAAATTTTCCACCAAACTACTCTGGTGGGTATAAACTGTTAGGAGGTCCTCTGCAAGGACACATCTGTCCAGATAGCAGAGGTTAAAATGCAGCTTGTACACGAACAGAATGGCATCCATGGCATTACAGTGAACTGATACATGTACAGAACAAACTGCTTAGTATGAAACACTTTTAGGACAAGTAAAGAAGGTCCAGTATGGTGTTACATATGAATTCATGGCACAACCTGGGTGGAACATACTCAAATCCCTCTAGTACACAGTGACCAGCAACCAGTATTTATTCACCACTACTATTCTCAATGCTGATTTATACCCCTTGTAATTTTGAGAGACTAAAGCTTCTTCCACCTGAGCTGGAACTGTACCCCAGATTAATGTGTGGGATTACATCTCTGTTTTGAAAACAGAGAATTAGAGGTCAAATCTGTCTAAATACTGACAAGAATGTTTCTTGCATCAAACATCCACCACCCTATAGAAATTAAGGGATACCAATTATACTTCAGGAGGTAAGGATTGAAAAAATGAAAAATAAAAAGTGGATTAAAGTGTACATTATTTGCAATTATGAGGTAAATGTCAGTTGAATCTAGAACATGTTAAATAGATTATAGAGGCCAAATGCAAAAAACCTCGGGGAAGAAGATGGTCATGGACCAGAGGCACATTATGATCAAAACAATAATGCTTCATTAATCAAAATGACTATATATAAACCAATACTATCTACCAGTGAAAGTTTCCTACCATCTTACTGTGCAATGAGCCAGGCTATACACCTGGTGTCTGAGGAGAGAAGTGCAAATAAGAAACTAAATATTATACAGTACATAATTCCCTGCTTTTGAAAATAAAGTAAATTTACTGATCAGATGGGACAATGAACATGGAAAGAACATAAATAAAGTACACAATTATCCGAGAGCTTAACAGTGCAAGAAAGCTATTTTATACTGTCATAAAGCAAGATATTCACACACTGGAAGTTAAGGCTAATGCTGAATTATGTAAAATAAAAAACAGAGTACAGTAACTACCAGCATATCAAGGACGAGTATTCCTCGGTAGTTTGGGAGTAATCACTTTCTACCCTAGTGGCAACATCTTACAAAAGAGGTAGAATCTCCCCAGATTTCATCTTCCATATTAATCTTGTATTACGTATCATTGAAAAAACACAACTACGTCATGCACTCGCCATTTTCAAGAACTAGGCTTCATATGAGGCTGAAAGTAAGCACATTTATTAACGTCATTCATACAATTACCAAGTATTACTTTATGCTATATTTCTTGTAATAAACCAGATAAAAATAAATTCTATGGTGGAAAAAATGGAAACAAATAATGACTGCATACACTTGAAGATTATCTAGAGGAACTTGTCATCCCTCCCAGGAAGTTAAGAAAAATGAACCTCCCCAGGATGCTTAGAAAATTATGGTATCCTTCTCATGCCTATGGATTCATTAAACTACAATTAATAACATCACAGCACTTATGATCACAATGCCTAGTGTGGAGGTTCAACTGTGAGAATAATTGGAAACAAAACAATAATGACAGCACAACAGTTATGGTCATGTCCACACACCAAAGGAGATGGAGAATAAGGATAGCAAACAATTAAGGAATAACAAGGAAGGGAGGGACAGTTGAAAAGCTGAGAATATCTGACTCGGGACCAAAGGAGCATTTATACTACAGTACTTACTGTACATAGTTGGTGGTAATTAATTGGTTCTCCATAACAGAAAGTAGGAGGGCTACCGATTCCTTTAAACTATTCTGGGAATCAGGCCAGTGGTACCTTAGTATTAGAGTAAATCTACACCGTAGATTGCCAGTACTTCGGAAGAATCAGTAACCTTCCTATTTGCTGGCAAGTGATAACTCCTTAACTGGTTTTGACATCTGCCTTGCATCTACTCAGGCCCAGCAAAACTCAAGTGCTGCCGGCTGAGCAGTGAAAATGTCCAAGAGGAAGTTGTAGTACTTTTTGCAGCCCGTACACATGCTCTGCTACTCACTCACACAATTTACATCCAAGATCCAGCAGTTTTTATGGGCATGTGGACACAGGTCCAGGAAGCGGAACGGGTCGACTCTCTCATCTCGTCCCCAATCCTAACTTTGGAGGTGGCATTTAAATAAACTCCCCCACTGCTGTATTGAAAGAGAGGTTCCATTAACATCAGTAAGTATGATTCATTCACACACACACATTTCTCTTTCAGCCCATAAGACATACTGTGATTATCAGTATTTCTAATAATAATATTCTTCATCAGTAGTGAATATAATACCGGTAATGTACTTTTATTTCATATTATCTGCCAACACAGATCAGTATTCCTACTGGTAAATTAGTGATATTTGACATACAGTATTAATAAAGGAAAGTAAGAAGCTACCACACCAATAAACAGGCAATGTGAGAGTTTCCAACTGTAAGTAATTGACTGTATCCAGTAAATCAATAAAGCACTGATGACATTTAAAGTGTATTACTGTATTTATAATAAAGGTACTTGATATTCCATCTGAAGATCAAAGATCACTAAATTTTTCTGAAATATAAAATATAATGTTTCAACAACAAAAGTTGAAGCTGAACACTAAACTAGCTTCAGACTCAAAACTTCTATATCAATTTTCTGGGGGTGTCACCATTTGTTTACACCTTCTACTTCAGTAGGGGTAAAATGTTGATGATACTTTGGAGGTTAAATGAATCCTTCCACCTTTGCCAAAACCAGGACACCATAGAGTAGGCAGCCTGTTTTGTGACACAGTTTGGATGAAGTAACAACAATCCTACATACTGACAATACCTTACCCCTCTAGCATTCCTCTGGACTGATTCTTAATTAATGTGTTTGATACTTGGTAAGTTGTGTTTGGGAATACTTCATAAACAATGGACATCAATACAAAACTCCACACATTAGTTGTTACTGTACTATCAGTCCAGATGAGCCTTTCTCATATATGAATGCAGTATAAATTGTTACACTAGACATGTTATTATATATATCTTTGTGTCATAAATAACTCCTTTTTCCCATGTACAGTACAGTATATAGATGTTCAAATACAAAATCATATTGGCAGTATAAACCATTACACCAAAAATACACATATTTTTTCATGTTTCTCATTTCCATAATTTCAAAATAAATTAAAATGCCCAAAAAAATTAATGCCACATTCCAAAAGTGTACATACAAAGCATACTTGTCAAAGCAGTACTTGATAGAACTTTACAATATTAACACGAGGAAAATTAATCAAATATTAATCCCTCACATCATTCCTCACTTCTCTTGGTTGCTAACTATTCAATCAAACATACTGGGCTATATCATAATATTTCCACACTAACTGGAACCCAACCCCTCTTCTAGCCAACTGGTTACCTCTGACCATCTAGTAATCAGTTAGCCAAAACAGGGGCAGAGCTCAATAAGGGCCATACAAGCCAAATGGTTAACTTGAAACATTTATATACTGTACCAAGCAGCTAGGAAAGAGAGAAACAGTTAGGTACCATAATATATGATAGGGCTTAAGAGTCAAGTTAGTGTGGAAAAACCATAGTTAACTCATGCACAGCTGTGGCTAGTGAGATGGGAATATATAGCACCTGATATTATAGCCTTAGATCACTCTAATATACAGTCATAGGGAAAAGTTTGCCAGGAACCATTTGACATCTTTAGCTCTTGAAAGGAAGTACAGTACAATTATTTCTGAAAGGAATGCACCCCGTTCTCTACTCTCCTTCTCATACCCACTCCCTCTATAGCAACAATAACTGCACCAACTGTGAACAGATAGGGATACCACAAGACTTTCAGGATGCTTTTGATTGAAATTGGTTATAGTGTTACATATTCAATTCTGACATAGGAGAGTATGAAAGAAAAGTTACAGGTGAGGACATAACAGAAGCAAGTAAGATGGTTCCATAGATGAAGTCAACAAACTGGACATCAACATTGCCAAGCTTATTTTGCTTATAACCCAGAAAAACACCTTTATTGTACTGTATGATGATTGGACACACAAACTTCAACAGACTACATTGATCTTTAAAGCTCTTCAGCCCTTACTACATGATCCACCATTCTGCCATCTGATACTGCAATAATAACCTACACTGATAAATCCACAGCTATACATACAATGTAAGCCTTTTATCATTATTACCAATTATGTATCACTTTGAA
Organism: Petrolisthes manimaculis; assembly: GCA_034508575.1. Lineage (NCBI taxonomy): Eukaryota > Metazoa > Arthropoda > Malacostraca > Decapoda > Porcellanidae > Petrolisthes > Petrolisthes manimaculis. The sequence goes on along the minus strand of JAWZYT010002760.1, from coordinate 58,495 downwards.
ATACGGTGAAAAGTATTTCATTCATATCTCAACTTCACCATTTCATTCATCATTCATTTATCAACAGGTTTACACTTCATTCATAGTTTGCTTTAAAACAAACAGTCAATTACATGATTCACACATTGTACTACTCAAAATGACCTTATATCCCTTAAGAAATAAGAAAGACACACATCTAAACTCACAAACAGTTGACTGTAAAAACATTCAGCATCAGTACTGAGTCCAATATACATCCATCCATTCATCCAATTCTCAATTTACACCCAGTATCTCAAACACAATATCTTAAGGTCTACTCATTCAATACCATGTGCGAAGATCATAACCAAGCCTGGGTCGAGCAGCATGTCATCATTCATGTGTCTGTTGTCACACGCCATCACAACCACTGCCTGCTTCCCTGGTACTCTCTTACAGATGTAGCTTTCATAGTGACGCCGATTCATCTGTAAAGCATTAGGTAAAGCAGTTATAGTAAATGCTCATTATAAATGAAAATAATGTACCTTTAAATGTACTGTGTATATTGAATCTATGAATAAAGCAGTCCAAACTTTAGCTAGTACAGGACACTCTTCTTGAGACTGAAATGTCTTTGAAATGCATCGTGTGAAAGCAATCCCTATTTAAAGTTGTTTTAACCTTATAGAATGCAGGATAGTAGTGGTATAAACACACAACTTCCAAGGACATATTGTAAGGTTTTTCAGTATGATTGAGATGACTGCCTGTGTGTACTGAGGGAGGTACTATACATGAACAGGGCTTGGACAGGGAACACTGTATATGCAAAAGCTGTGCATAGGCTAATAAGGGTTTATTGTATCACATTCGCATGTGTACTTGTATTTCATCAATCATCCCAGACTGGTCTAGTTCTGTTGAGAATCAGAAGTGTCCTATGACTTCTTTTATCACAAGACAAACCTTGAAATAACAATGGAAAATTGACACACCTGTCTGGTCTCAAGTGTGGACAGTCCAGGGGGCCAGCGGCGTTCATGTGCGTTCTCCATCAACTGGTCGATGATGTGCGGGGGACAGCCAGACTCACTCAGTGCTCGTCTGATCACAGCCTGGCCAGACTAGGGCATCTCAGTAAGGTTTATATACCGCTACAGCACTATGAGGTACATTCACAGTGTAATATTTAGTTCTTACCAATCAATATGATTTAGAATCAAAGGAATAAATATCAAAGCCATGTCACTGAGTTGCAATGATTGTATACTTTTATCTCTGTTAGGTTTGAGAATTAGTTTTGATTTTGGACCTAATGTTAATTTGAAACATGAAAAGTTTTTGTACTTGAGTTTATGTGTGAAAAATGCAAGGGAAATTTGAGATTATTGGATGCTGTACAATATATCATATACTGTACAATGTACAATATATCATATACTGTATACTGTACAGTTAACTGCCATTATTTATAGTTTCTGATATTTGCTAATTTTGGGTGGAAACAATAAAAAACTTCAAAATCCGGTGGTTCTACCGTATCTTGCACTGCACACAATGGAAGCTCTTCCTAGAAGTAAACAGTACCTGTAAACATTTTCATTGCATGATTCAAAAAATATAGTTTTCCATATACAGTACTGTGGAGCAACGGATATCTGGAATGGTTTGAAAAAGGTAGTGAGTATCGAGAGCTTCAATATAGTTATTATTAAACTAGATAACAACATATATGGAGAGAGGCAACAGAATCACAGTTCATTACCTGCATGTTACAACTAAGTAATGACACACATGCACACATACAAACACATACACACCTGGAGCATGGCATCAGGTGTGGAGATCATGCCCCCCCACCGGGTAACCCGAGCACGTGAGAGGCAGGAGGCCCATCGCACTACCTCATCTTGCTCCATCTGGTCTGCTATGGCCCTCATCTGGGGATTACTGATGCGCATCGCCCTCATAAAGTCCTGATGGTAAGGAATGCAGAGTGTCAGGAACCACACTCAAATATATGGGAACAGAATCTGAGAAGGAGCACATGGCTTTAGTGATGGCATAGTCTACAGTTTCTTCAGGAATGGTGGATACAAAATTATCACTAATATTAGCCCTTCATCAAACAGTGTTTCCATACAACCCTTCATCTAGGTACTTGTTTTGTGTGTAATAAGCAATCCTAGAGTTTAACTAAACTAAAACTATTATAACATGCTTAGACTAATGCCTAAAGGACTTGGATATCATCATCAGACAAATATTGAATAATTGATGTCACAGTAAAAAATTCTTTTCAAAAGTAAATTCTTTCTATAAGTTACATCAGTCAAAATCATTATCACAATTATTTAGTGACTACATTACAAACATGAACAACACTAAATCTTAATTCTATAGCAAATGATTTTATTGACAATGTTATCTTTAATTTTGTGCATTGTTGGAACCACTAATACATCCAGTTTAATAAATATGCATTAAAAGTTGTATTCTTCTACAATAAAAATGCAGTACCAGTTAGTTACTTGGTGGAGTGTTGTAGATGGTGTAGACAAGGGTTCACACACTACATAGCTATCCCAAATTTGACCTTCATCATCAGCCATTTTTATGAACTTATGGGAGGACAATGAAATACAAAAATATTCATGACTCTGTACAGACTGGTTGCAGGGACATTCCCATACCATTTTAAAGTTCTAAAATATGGCTGCATGTCTCAAGTTAAATTAGACTAAAGAATCATCACTAAAGGAGATTAGTGAAGTTTCCTTAGTCAATCAGACACACTTCCATCACCCTCTTGCATCCATTTAAGACAATACCCAAAAAAATAAGAACCTCTGAACCTTGTGTCGTGGTGTGTACCTTGAGGAGCTGAATCTCTCGCTTCTGTTCATTAAGCTGATACTTGTTTTCAGCCAACTCCTGCTGCAACTCTGCTATCTTCCCAGACTGACTCTGAATGAGACTGCGTAGCTCTCTTAAGCAGTTATGATCCTGCCGTGGAGTGCATTATTTAAGGTAAATCTCTTATATAAAGTGAATATAAAAATAACGTTCTTACACAAACAGTACTATACAGTAAACCCCTGATACAATAAACAACAGTGTTATGAAAACAGACCAAAGTTTACTGTATAAAACATCCCTGACAATGTGACTGCCTGGTTCTATACAAGAAAAGGTACTATCAAATGTGCTATTTCAGACACTCACCAATAATGTATTTCACTAATTGACTTCCTTACCAGTGATCCACAAGTCAAAAGTCACCCTATGTATGGAATTACAATGGAATTACAACAGAACAAACCCTTTCAGTTAGTGTCTGAAATCTCTTAATTTGATGGTGTATGTTTCCAGTAGCATTAACTAAATTGACAACATCATAATAAGTCTAGTAACCTACAGCTGCCTCTTTCACCAAGTAAGCCTCAAGGCACTAACCTTTAGCTCATCCTTTGGCACGACTAGGCCACATCCCTGCTCACATGGCACAGGGCGCTTGGGGTTGAACTCACATTCTTCCAGGTGGCACCCCAGAGCATCCAGCTTCACCACCGACCCACATCCATGTGGCTTGTTATCACATGAAATGTATAGCCTGGCAAGACACAGCAGTCAAGATAAGAAGCAACTCAATGATCAAGCATAACTGGGCAAGTTAAACACTTTAAATGCAAAGAATGCTTTTAAAAGGTGAAAGGTTTTATTTGGAGTTATTATTAAGAGGTTAAGAACAAATGATAGAAATGACAAGTGACCATAGCACTCAGGGTTGAATAAAACATGATGTAGAATCAGAAAGATATCAAGGTAAACAGATAAGCATAGCTGGCATTGACATAACTGTCACACACATCAATTAATATTTAAAATCTCCTTAAGATCTTGCAAAATTTGAGAACTTGTCAGCTGAGCAAATGCCACTCACTTGGAAAGGAGACTGCGTAATATTCGAGGTACAGATTTGAGCTGGGAGGAAGTGATGGGTTGACGGTCGACGGGGCAAGTCTGTTGGCGGGACAACCACTCATTGATGCACCCACTGCAGAAAGCATGTTCACAAGATGGGGCCTGATGAAAGGAAGGGTAATGTTAGAGTGATCTTTTTTAATCTAATCAATATTCACATTAGGTACAGTCACCATCCAAAATACGTATCCAGGTTTGCTTCAAATGGTTTGAATTGACATCTGTCGAGTTCCAAGAATAATAAAACAGCAAAATCTGAAAGTTGCACAGTGAAATGTCAAACAAAATGAAACTTCAACAAGACATGGATACAAATTTTGGATCATAACTGTACCGTACCTACAAATTTACTCTCCCTACAAAGTCATGAGAATATTATCATGCATAATGTCCCAGCCATTTAACCTGTTTAATGCAAAGATTAAATATAAACTTTCAGTAATACAATGTTTTGGTTAAATTGCACATTATAACTGTTGAGTAGTATGTATAACATACCACTATAAATATGATGATTATTTTCCATTCAACAGGTTCTTGAATCCCTGTAGCTACTATACAATGAAATATTGATTGAATACTGGGAAGTTAAAGAGAAAAGAACTAAAAATCTCAAAGACAGAAGAAGAAAAGAAGGTTTTAGGTAAAGAGGTGAAATTTACAGACTTGTAACAGAAGGATCTTCAATGAGTACAGTGCAACATTTTTCAATACTAGCAATATCAGATCAGTATTAATTAAAGTATCTCACCTGCAGTGGGTCCTCAAGCACCTCAGAGCAGATGGGGCAAAGGAGCTCCTCATCCACTTCCCCCTGGAACCGTGTCAGGTCGAAACCCATAACATCAACGTCTGACAAAAGAGATTATAAATTAATACAATTTATGCCTCTGTGTATGTGTGTGATCAAGTACAGTATAACCTGGCAACCCACACTCACATGAACAGAGAGATGGAGTAGTGAAATGAGAAGTACTTATACCTGGCAGTTGCCCATGGAGAAAGCAGAAAATGTGTTGGGCACATCATATTGAAACTATGGTAGTTCTCCCAGTAAAAGGTTAATAGTAAAGTACTGTTCATCCATTCTTAAAAGTGAAAGCATTTATTCACTGACAGTTGTAAAGGGAGTTGCTAACATAATCTGTATCTTTATAAGTGTAGATGCACACCCTGACTTCTTACATTTTCAAATGCCAAGATTTGAGCAATGTACTGTATGCACCTTCCCTAGTAAAAATAAATTCCTTCCTCACAAACTTCTACCTCTGAAGCCACACAAGGTAACAAGTACATTGCTAACCTTCTTAAGGCTTTTTCTCTTTATGAGATTAGGTAGCCTAGATCAGCTTTCATGTGCATGTGGTGAAGTACATACTGCAGGAAAAAAAATAAGTTCATACCGGTATATAAAGTTCCTACATTAATTAAACGTCAGTTGAGATACTTTTGAACTATTAGCTTTATATTATATCAAGCATAGTCTTTCCTTCCATTACATATTATCTATTTTCACACACCAAAGACTGAAACCTGCAAGCAACAAACATCACAAACCAAAAATGAATGTCAGTGGCTTCCTGGAGACAAATAGTGACAATTAAAAGTATATAACTGGAGACAAAGCAAGAAAGCATTATGAACTACAAAAGTGCTTTAAAGTTAACAGTAACAAAGTACATGTACCAAACTTTACATTACAGTGTCATGACAACAAAATGAACTGACCGTACAAATACAGACACATCTCTGAATAAACAACTGGGATATATAAACAGTGGTACCCATATTCAGACTTACACTTGTACCATATAAATTACCCGGTATATTAATATTTTAGTTTCACTGTACCTGTTTTGGAAAATGTGTTTTAGTTCCAAAATTAATGCAAAGTCCTATAAATGCTCCCTTTGTGTAATAGTTAAGCTGAAAGTAAAATATGAGGAAATATTTTGCTAAGTGGGGATAATTTACAGCCATACAATTAACATTAGCCAATCAATAATGGTCATACAGGCCCATTATTATTTTTTATTTCTGTTTGCCAGTCCCATCAAAGGGCAACTGTAGGTCAGGTCCAGTGAATACTAAGGTTAGGTTCAAGAGGAAGCCTAGGACCAGGATTGGTTAGGTCAATTTGTTTGTGTGACAACATGATGTACAATGAGGTAACTAATGTGTTTTTCTGGCATCAATGAGTGCCATTTTCACCTTCTTTGACAATGCTTTGTTTTGCCATTCTCACCCACCCAAAAACTCCAAATTCCCATGCATACACCATATAAAACATACCAACAATACACCAAATATAAAACATACCAACAATACAGCAATGGCCTACAAAAAAAACACACACACACAAAGAAAATCACCAACAGCTATAACAAACGTCTAAAAAAAACGAGAATTATAATTACACATACAAAATGCACACAATGCCAACACTACTACTACTACCATTTATTTCTATCCTATTTTCTTATTTAACTCGTGTTCAACTTCCTTAAAAACACTGCCAATTAATTATAGGTTTATTTTTGTACAGTATTATATATATTAATATTTATTTACTCACGGTGAAGAAGAAGGGGAGGTCAGGAGACGAAGGTGACAAACATGACTGACTCTCTTTAACCCCCAAGCCTGCCTGTGTGTGTGTGTGTAGTCCTTCTTCTTTCTTCTTATGTACACACACACACATACAAATACACGCTTACACACACACACACACACTCCCTAGTTAGGCCAGTGTGTATTGTGTAGAATAATAACTGTAATGTGTTTGTTTGGTGTGGTGTTTACTTGACTCGTGTGGTGCCTTGTTGTTGTGACGCCTATACTCTCACTCACTACTACTACCACTACTACTATCCAGCCTCCCCTCTAGTGGCCCCACCCCAAGGCCTCACCACTCCACCACCCCCACTCCCCTGGCCCCTACCCTTCCCTTCCCTTCCCTCCCTCCACTACTCAGTGTTCTCAACTTCCCAACTTCCCAGTTGGTAAAACTAGAATGTAGCCCCAAATTTAAAAAAACCGCATCATATCAGACCAAAAAGTATCCTCTCCAGATTTTAATAAAAACACATTTAATACAGTACTATATAAATAGTAATGGCTACACTCAACTAACAAAACAACATAAACATTAAGACACTATAATATATGATATATATACAAATATAATATCACAAGACACAAATCACTGTTCAGTTAAACACAGGGAGTGGTGAAGAAGTCTCTTGGCCAGTAAGGATTGTAGACGAATATTGGAGAGAGTTGGAGAGTCTGTATTATTTCAACTATTAGTATTAGTAGGTATGAAACATCGAACCCTTCAACTCTCACATTCAGCCTCGCTGAGACGATGTGGTGAATCCATTTAAGGCCATGCATTCATTCTGGTTCTGTCCTTCGTTGTGTGGATACGGTCCTCTTGCTTCTAGCCTTCTACATTATAACAGTAGGCCAAGACCAAGTATTTGCACAAGTATCAAAATTATACTTTCCTATCCCAACTGGGAACACTGTCACTGCTACTCCAGGCAGCCCTACCTTCTCTACTCCCTGGGTCTGTGGTGTACCTTGCCTCCACCCACCTACCCACCTACCAACCATGGACCCTCCCACTCCCACACACACAATCTTGCTCTTCTACTCCTCCTGCCTTCCAGATCTCCTCCCAACAATTATTAATCCAATATATCTCTAGCCTTGCCAGTCCCTATATGCCTATATCCATTTCCCACCACGTACACCATTTTCAGGGGCTAATCCATTCCAAGGTCTACTTATTAGACCTTGATCCATTCCTTCAACAGTTCCTCACAACCCATAGGCCTATAGCTGTTTCCACTTTTCAAGGCCTCCACTCTTTGATCAACCACTCTCCACAACAACAGCTTCCACTTTTCAAAGCCTCCTACTCTACTCTTTCACCAGCTGGTCTCCACAACTCCACCACTCATTAATTTAAAATAAATTAAAAGTGTCTCCTTCCATTCCATCACAGCTGACCCCGCAGCCCTCCCCCAAGGCCTATAGTAGTTGCCCTCCCCTTCACTACTCCTCGTGCAGCCTGCTGGCAGGTTTCCACCAGAAATTCCAGAATCCACCTTCATTTACCCATAAACAGTCCCCACAAACCCTCCACTCCATCACTTCTCAGGTCTCCCATCCTTCCAATTAATTTCTCCGTACAATCCTCAACAATTTAATCCCTCGATCTATTCCACCACTTCTCAGGTCAGGACGAGCGCAGGTCTTCCATTCCCTTTTAAATTTGACCGTACAATGACCCACCACTAGAGACCCTATAGAAAGATTTCTATAGGGTCTCTACCCACCACAACTCTTCGATCCCCTTCATCAATTTCCAGTTTCCATCATTTCCCTTAAATTGTATTCCCCCACCAGTTCCCACAAATCAGAGTCCTCTTCATCAATCTCTGGCAGGTCTACCAATCCACATATTCTCATTCTGCAGTCCTTGCCTCATCACATTCATCTCAGTCCACAGAATCCTGACATACTTCCCCCCTTCCCCATCTTCACTGGTATTTCCTCCCGATTTTCCCTTTCACACAATATACGCTCACTCGATCCTTTCCCATTCCCCGGACTTCTCTTCCTTAGAGACCTTATATATATCTATATAGGGTTTCTACTCTTCCTTATCCCACCATTCCTCTTGTATTTTGCTGTATTAATATTGTAGCTACCTCTGCCACTATATAGGCCTATATACATTCCTCTACATCGCTATATGCTTCAGCCATGATATTCTCTATAAGCAATATTACAATATACTGTATACTATATTTCAGCAAATACGATTGCCTATATATTTATTTGTGTGTTTTCAACCAAGGGTTTATGGCTTATTATAGGTCTTATTTTCCAGTAGAATGCAGTGTTGCCAACCGTAGGGTAATCGCCCTATATGTAGGTCATTTCGACCTCAAATCCTTGTCTTTAGGGCGTAGGGTAATTTTACAGAATCATAACGAAACGTAGGGCGATACAACATTTTGGTATAAGTGATAACATATTTTGTAACATAAAAAATAAAACACTTAAAGTACACATCTTAAAGTACAGACGTACGATGTATCAGTAATTATCGCGGGGAAGATTTTATAAAATACATCCAACTCGGCCAACACTGTTCCCGTTAAATCCGCTGGCGATCACACGCAACCCTTCAGTTAGTTACCCCGGTTCCCGGAGCGGGGCATAGAATATACAACAACAAGTAACAAGTAACAAGTATATCCGAAACAAGAACACTAATAATAAAAGAGCCGAAATAGCTCTGCAGTTGTAAACAAGGAATACAGTGGTGCAAGATTCGCGGTTTTATAGCGCAATGTTAATAATTATTTTGATTTTATCAACTAATTTAATCCAAATGCAAATAATAGATGCATGTCAATGTTGATATGATATATAAATAATATTTTTTTTATAAATGTTGAAACAATATCAAACAATAAACCCAAAAGTATTGCTACACGTCAGCTGGTGTTGGGCTATAATATTAGAGTTTGGCTATTTCTTTGTAACATTGGGCGAGATAGTGATGACCATTGTTGTGTCTTGTGTGTGTAGTGCCAGGAGTGTCAGAGAGTGAGACTGATTGTGGAAACCTTCTTTACTACAACATTGTACAACATACGTTACTTTACTCACAGATCCCAGCAGTTCCGTCCACCATGGTGTTAATAGAAACATTTGAAGAATTTGCCAAGGCAGCAGAGCATGTTTATCTCAATGCTCCCATGAAGGTAAATATAACACGTAGTCACATTTTTTTTAAATATAAATATAATAAATGAAGAGGTGTTCACACAAATTTTTACACGTGTCTTAATATAAGGGGGTAACGCACCTTTGATGATAATATTAAACCACCTTGATTTCTCTAAAGTTAACCAGGTGGAACAAAAATAATGGTGGCCTGTTACTTGGAATATTTTGGATTTATCACCAGTGTATGATCCACTTAACCAATTTGTACAGTCTGCTAAAAAAGAAAGGTTGGTAAATTTACAGAAAACTTGGGTTCACTATATTGTATATTTTAGTATCATTATCCACTATTTTGGACCATTCTAACACACTTTTCATCTATGGTGTTTCTCTCGGAAATACCTCGGTTTTCGAGATATGCCCCGTTTACAAACATAATTTGGAAACTAGTCTTACCTGACCTGACCTAACCTAACCTAGACCACAGCAGACTACCGCGACCTAACCTGGGCAAACTACCTGGTATAACCAGAGTAAACTATCATAAAGTGACTAAGGCAAATTTCCAGGACCTAGCCTAATGTGGTAATACTGCTCAAGCTTAGCCAGAAACCCAGTTATTCTGTAATTTGATATCTTTGATATCACAGCTAGTGCTGTGGGCCAAAGTCCACGTTACCACAAGAACTACAAGTGGGGCTGCATCTTCCATGAGTCCAACCCTGAAGGGAGAATAAGGGGGAGGGAGTTTACACTGTTGTATGCAAAAGGAAATGCACCCCCGTCTGCTGGTGGTCAACACAGTTAGCCAGTTTTTTGGTCACCATTTCAACTATTAATGGATGGATAATAAGATGTTACATATGTTTTAGATGATTATAATCCCTTGTTTGTATTGCAGACGCGGTTTGTAATGAAGTACAACCACAGCAACTGTTGCCTTAGAGTAAAAGTCACAGATGATGTATCGGTAAGTGTACAAGTCTCTCATACAGTTCTAGTTTCCAGGATAATTTTTATGTACAGTACAGTCGGCAGCATAAATTCACGTTAATTTCATGTACCTTACTATATTCAGTAATGCTAATATGACCAGATACTGTAGTTGCATTCTGAACCAGTTTCTATTCTAACATGTGTAACTTCTCAACATGAGAAGTATATTGGTCATCTCTGCATTCAAATAGTGTTACATCATCATAGATATGTAGGTGGATATGAAGCGAACTTATACATAATATGTTTCCAGAAATGAACATACCCAGTAACTCATGGAAAATTCTATGTAATCTTTTTTTTCACATATGTTCCACCTGTTTTAGAAAAATACCGGTAATGCTATACAGGGTAAAGTGAGTACTACTGTACATACTGTTATAATTATGGAAGGTCATTGAAACTGCTTTACTGTATTTGTTTTGAGGAAACATCAGATGCACATCATTATAATAACCCCAGTGTAACCTGCTGGGCCCAGAAGGAAGTGTGGTGTTGACTTTTATCGGTTTATTATATAGCTCTTGACGGTTCACTCCCACTTGTCTCAGTCCTACACCAATATTACAATTATCACCTGGACCACCCTCTACCCAATCACATGCATTTCCCCTCTCTAGAAGGCCTCAGTCCCTTCAAGCAGGCACCCACCAACACAATATATCCCCTCTCTACCCAATTGTTGATATTCACCAAGGGAACCAGTGAGTGATAAGTACCATCAGAGAAAACAGATTATTAAAAGAATACTTACTTTTGCATTTCAGTTACTGCAGTACAAGACTGATAGCCAGCAAGAACTAAGGAAGTTAGAGAAGTGGATTAGCACCTTAGTGAAACACATGGCATCAGAGGAAAGATAACTGGAAGTGTGACATTACAGCACCATACCCTGGCTATTGGTCTTTCTACTGTTATCACTACTTTAAGATTTGAGAATGAATTAACAGGTTTAGTGATTAAAAAATATGTATAACAAGAATAAGTAATTTATTGTGTACGTTCCACAAGTTATTCTAGTATCACATGGCTACACAACTGAAATAGTAGGTAAATACTATACCTTATCATGTATTCCTCTCATGTGGGAATGACTCGAATGCTTTGCTGTTACAGTCTTCTGGTTCATCTCAGAGGCAAAAGTCACACCACCAAAAAATTTAAATAATTGCTTGAATTGTTACAGAGAGATTACCTGATGTCAGCACTCCTACATGGATGTGAAAATTAAGCCTCCTTAGAGTTTCACACAAGGAGCAAGAGTGGGTGATAAATAGAAAACTAGTACAGTAATTACCTTAATGCATGCAATTAAACTGATTTCTGATTACTGCAAACATATTTTTCTGAATGTTGTTATGTTGGTACTTTAAACTTCCAGATATTACAGAAAAGTATGTTTTTGTCATATCTGTTTGCATACTGAATGAGACTATCCACATGAAAGGTTACATGACTCCAATATGTACAGTACAGTATTACCATTAGCACCATTCAAATCAATATCTGTTGCTAGGTGGCAGCATTAAATATGGGCCCAAACCAATTCTCTCCCTACATTCAGAGACCTTGTTGGCTAGGACAACACTCTCCTGTAACTTTCGTGGGCTACATGACTTGTAAGGGAATTCATTCATTTTACCAGGATTTAACATAAATCACATTTTTCCTTTTGAACTAACCAGATTCTGTTGTGAAGCTGTGATCACTTGACTGTCAATAAATATACTTTCAAAACTGGAAACAGTAGAATTGAGGGATTACATTTTCAAAAAATAATTATTGCAAGGGTCACCTACCTGGTATAGTTCACCTCTTTAAAAAAAGGGAGGTGGATCTGGTTGATAAATTAAGTACACTTGGTCAATAAATTCTCTACCTTAAACAGGCTGGGTTTTCCAAAGCTATTGAAGACTCAGTATGGTGCTGCCATCTAGTGACACATATCTTTGAAAACATCCCATTACTATGTGTATGAATAACTTGAAAATAACATATTGACTGATAATCTTAGTGTTACCCATTTCTACAATATAATATGAAATTCTACAATTTATTTATTACAACACACTATATTTTTCATCTAGTATTGTACAATATATGATAAAGTTTCATAGTCTAATAACCCATATGAAAAATAAAGTACTAAAGTATAAAACAACAAATATAAGCATGACATGGATTTCTATAATGCATTAATACATCTGACAATTCAAACAAAAAATACTTTAACTAAACTTGCAACCGACATTATAAAGTGCTACAAATTTACAGTGGATTGTTGCAAACCAACCCCTATCCCTCTAACTGTTTAATGTGGGCTAATATTGCGATTATCTGCGCCAACAAACTACTGGTTAGTTAGGTTGGGTTCAGTTACTTTTATCAATACCCAGTGGAATTATTTTTTGTTAGATATTTCAATTTTAAGATAAGACTTATTTCTGTAGCCGAAGTATTAACTGCAGTCGGGCAAGAGTTCTCCTTCACGAAAGGGCCTGCAGGCAGTTGTGTGCATTACACATGACCCGTCCAATCAGACTACTTTCGACTACTATCCACATAATCCATTTTATTTTTATAGATCCCGAAGGACACTAGATTAGGTCCTGAAAGTAGCCATAGTCTTGATTATGTTAGCTCAGGTCAGGATGTTTCATCTGGTGATCAAAATATTAATTATCCTAATTTAAAATGATTGAATTTCCTGCCCAACTGTCCAATCTATTGAACAACTGCATGCAGTAAAATGGAAACATTCCTGTCTCTGGCAAACCAGCTAGGAAAGCCGTGCTCCCATTTCAAAGTAAATACATACAAATAATATACATCCTTTTTACATATTTGTACAAAAATAAAAAGGGAAAAGAAATGGGTGATTTCGGTTCCTGAAAGTGTGAAAACCGAGGACGCAGACAATCGCGATATTTATCCTAATGTCTATGTTCTTAAGCAGTCAGTTAGTCAGAAAAAGAAGCAGAGCTTATAGGCCAAGTTCATTTGCAAGGACTCCAAATGTGATCGACCCTTCACCCATCCAAGGTACCCCTACAGCTTGCTTGAGAGAGTCTTAGTACGGGAAGCTTCACTACTCATGTCTGGGAATGTACCATCAAAAGCAGCCTGAAGTACCTGCTCCACTGAGTCCACCAGCACCACTTCTACTTCATTCTGGTGGTCACAAAAACACTCATTAATAAAAAATGGTTACATGTTTTGGGAAAATTGGAGGCTAGTGATTCCTCTAAATTGTGCTAAGAAAATTAACCTCATCAGCATAGGCTGTATGCAGGAATCTGTACTCTCCCATTTAACCTTTACCAGTAATAAAAGTAATATAGAAATAATATACTGGTATTAAAAATCAGTTATAACTTCATCACATCAATTAAAAACTGTGTTCAGGAAAGCTTGAACATATTAATATATAAGACCAAACTGTCTAGCACAAGTTCAAATACAGTATACAGCCTAAGACTTTAGTTAATGGGATATTGCTTGATGAAAATTTGCTACAGGAGACAATAAGTAAACCAGCAACTGACCATGACAGAGTCTGGTACATCAGCAAGGTCTTTTTTGTTGGCTGATGGTAGGATCACAGTGCTCAGACCAGCACGATGGGCAGCCAACAACTTCTCCTTTATACCGCCAACCTGTAGAAATTGGTGGTAGTTCTAGGTAAGTAACTTATCAGTGACAAGAAAAATACAAGGCCAGACAAACAGTTTAAAAAAAGCATTGTGTTGCTTTAGTAGAAATAATTATATGAAGCCGACTGAAGCACTCTGGACTACAGTAATTAAAGATATGAGGCGAAAATACTTACAGGCAGGACGACCCCATTGAGGGTGATTTCTCCAGTCATGGCCACATCAGGTCGCACACATCTATTGGAGAGCAGCGACACCAGTACCGTCAATATGGTCACACCAGCAGAGGGACCATCCTTACTGATGGCACCAGCAGGAAAATGAAGGTGAATTTCCTCATCACGCATGAAGTCAGGCTCCAGATCCAGCTGTGAGGGGTTACATGTTACCTTGTTAGAATAATGGGTAAGGCATGAGGAAACACTTACTGTAAAGAGAGGTATGTACAGTATACCATCTTTATTATCACAGTCCTTAATGGTCAGTGTATCATTGAGCTGCAAAACTTTGTAAGATTAGGACTGTTTTGAACTGAAACTACCTCTACCCTTGGAAGATGCATAAGGATATAAATTGCAGTAAGTCAAAGAGTTGCTTTCCACTCACCACTTATCTGACATTATGAATACACCAAACCACACCAAAATACTGTACAGAATTACATTCAACCATACAGGTAAAATTGACCAAACCTCATTACTGTCCTTACCATGGGTGCATGTTGGCGGACCCAAGACAGGGCAATTTTAGCAGATTCCTTCATGACAGATCCCAGCTGGCCTGTAAGTGTGAGGCCAGAATCACCAGGGGTACATGTTGCCTCCACCACCATCACTTCCCCACCCACTGGAGTCCAGGCCAGACCCACAGCTACCCCTGGTACACTCACTCGACCTGCCAGACCACTCAGGAAAATGGGTGGCTGGGTCATGGGTAGAAATAAGAATTGAAGAATGTTAATTGTACAGTAATTATATGCAATTTGTACAGTATGATTATTATCTATAATAAGTGTAAAATTACCCCATTTCCCTTTTCTATTCAAAGATTTGGGAGCATCAGGCCTTAATCAAAGGGATTCAAACTGTTGAAATGCCATATCAGATTTCATTCCAATCAATCAGTCAATCAATCCTCACCCCCAATACATCCTGAATCATTTTCTTCTCCACCACAATAGGCAGTTCCAAGTGCTGACGCAGACTGGACAAGCTGAAATTTGAAAGATTGACTGTCGCAGCTGCTGAAGGGTTATGTCCTGTTTCCTCCTCTTCCTCATCCTCATCATTTTCATCCTCGTCATCATCATCACTTTCATATGGTATACGCTCATGTCGTACTGAGCCTTGTTGTTGTTGTTTAGCAGTAATTTGCTCTTCACTGGTTGTTTCAACCCCATCCTTGCCCTTGCCACTGATATCTGCTGCCCCTTTTATTTCTGAAGCTGCTTCTACGTCATCTGTAAAAATATCTCTATTTCAACTCCTAAAAAAGAAGGCATCAACATGTGGCACCATACAATATTGTATTTTTGTTAATGGTGGTGGACAAACAATGAGTTGCAGGAATATTGGGGAGGGGCTTGTTATTGTCCTCTTATTCTTATTTTGTTCATGGAAGTCTGCATTCATATAATGCGGACATCCATCTTTTGGGGGTTAACAAACAGTGACCCAGAACAATATTCAATATATTACCACTTATGATTCAAACTAAGTGAACTATACATATACTGTACTGTCAAGTATTAAATAAGCAAACTACTCAGTGTAAGAGCATTAAAAATTATAAACAGAATCCTCCTTTTCTCTTTTCCATCAAACTGACCTTGTGAAGATAAAGCCTCAGCCACCTGGACAGCTACAGCACGACACACAGCACCAATTTTCCTCTCCAACGTTCTCACTCCAGCCTCTCTTGTGTATTCCCCAACTGTGGCCAACACAGGTAATGTGTAAGAGATGTCACAATATTATCACTCTTATATAATTCCTATTTCCTTTATTATTAAAAGGAAAATCATGGGATTGATAACAACCACAATTAGAAAGCATCATGACAGCTCCATAGAAATCCATGGAGCTCATAAGATGGACTTACTCAGGAGTATTTCAGCATATTGCTCTGAATACTGATCCAGTCAGTGGTACATAACTTTATAATTAGTACATATGTACGGTACCTACAAATATAATTTAAAGTGTTCTGGTACTCACTGATTATTGCAATAGTCTCTGTAGACATAGATAGTATCTCTGGTGTAAGTCCATGCTCCTGCAGTTGTTTGGGTAGTAAGTGTAGATGGCCAATCATCACCTTTTCCTCCTGAACCATCATCAAATAATATAACATCTTTATTTCTTGGATGCAATTAAGTAAGTTATCAAAGAACAAAATTTAATGTAAACTGCATTGAACAATTTTGAATAATTTACAAAGAGCAATGTAAGCTACACTGAAGGTTGGTTCAGGTTTTATATTTTATACAGAACTATATTTAAAAATCTCACGCCCTCCATGTGTAGCTGACATCAAGTATCTCGGACAAGATCCTACATACTTCTCGTGTTTGAAGCTGAACCCCAAATACAAACTTTACTGAAAGTGGACACCAATACCCTCCACATGACACTCACCTGTGTATACCCTGGCACTGGTATGATCTCCATTCGGTCAAGGAGAGGTGTAGGGATGGTAGACAATGAATTGGCTGTAGCAACAAACAACACCTGAAGGAACAACATGAATCCTTAGGTATCAATTCATGTTAGTTATTATTCTACTGAATTACTTTATATAAAAACACAAGAAACAATTAGAGGTTTCTTTCTCTTCACTTATTTGTAAGTAGTATACAGTGTACAGTATTTAATAGTCATCGTGAACTTTTTATGAGATATATGGATAAATATTACAGTACAGTATACCCCCAAATATGCTATATCAGGGTCTGTGAAATCAAAAGTATATTGTACTTTAATGTTTAAAGGCTGAATTACTGTAGAGTGAAGGGTAGCTATAGATCCAATTTGTAAGACCTTCATTATGTATTACCTGAGAGAGGTCAAAAGGAAGGTTGACATAAGTGTCAGTGAAGGATGAGTTCTGTGCAGGATCAAGGACCTCTAGTAGAGCAGCTCCTGGATCACCCTGCATTCCAGATCCAAGCTTGTCTATCTCATCCAGCAGCAGTACTGGGTTTTTCACCTGACAACCATAATACAGTACAATCATTTCATCATGGGAATGTAGAGTACTCATAAGTTTAGCTATTACCAATCCACAAAAAGATTTAATTATAATGTGATAATGTATGTACAGTTGCTAGCAAAAGTTCTGTCTTTCCTGCCCATCCCTAGACTCTAATCAAGAAAGTCTCAAAGATATGATGGTACATAAAATGGTACTGTCCATTACTTTCATATATTTTAAATAGTTCTGATACTTATAATAACACATAAGAGACTGATAAAGGGATAGAGCAGAACTAATGCTCAAAACTGAACAAAGGCAATGAATATGAAGTGACATTATGAATCTGACCTTAACTGTCCTGAGT
The DNA here is from genome assembly GCA_034508575.1 of Petrolisthes manimaculis. Lineage (NCBI taxonomy): Eukaryota > Metazoa > Arthropoda > Malacostraca > Decapoda > Porcellanidae > Petrolisthes > Petrolisthes manimaculis. Next base: position 40,585 of record JAWZYT010002760.1, on the reverse strand, counting down.
GCCTGTATAACACGGCCTGGCATGGCCCCAATGTAGGTGCGTCTGTGGCCACGGATGTCATGCTGGTCACTCACACCACCTATAGTCCAACAAACACAAATAAATATTTATCATTTGTTCTATCTAAAGTGATAAGCTATTTTCTTATTCTGAATAATGTCCAATTCGAAAACTACGGTATTAATGGAATAATCTAAACAGCTCATCGAGGTAACTTGATGACAAACCTAATGGAATATAATATTGTCTATAATTATTCAAGCAAACACTTACTTGTTTATTCAATGAATTACTAACATTGGGTCAATCATATTCATAACCAGAGAAGGAAACAGAGAAAGGAAAGAATAAATATTAATTAAAGAAAGCAAGAACTGCTAAAGAGATACATGTAATGACCATGAAACACTAAAACCCTTCCAATAATTGTTTATGTAAACTAACCGAGGGATATGCGGTGGTAGGGGCGTCCCAGAGTGGTGCCAATAGAGCGAGCGACGCTGGTCTTGCCAACACCTGGGGGACCCACAAAGCAGAGGATGGGGCCCTTAAGGTCTCCTCGGAGCTGACGAACTGCAAGGTACTCCAGTACTCGTCGCTTCACCTGCATATTTATACCTTGTTGAATATATTTTGCCAACATCAAATTCTCTGTAATATCAAAATGGTAGAGAATTGTGGTGGTTCAGGAAAGTGTGAACACAACTATATATCATACCCACTATGAAGTGATAAGCCTTTCTACTACCCACAACACACACACACCTTTTCCAGTCCGTAGTGATCTGTGTCCAGGTGCTGGCGAGCTCTTGTGATGTTGCAGGTCTCTGGTGCAGTGATATCCCAGGGCAGGTCAGCCAGAAGGTCCAGGTAGTTGCGCAGCATCGGGTATTCAGGGACCAGGGGATTCATCCTCTTCAGTCGTCCGAACTCCTTCATGGCCACCTTGACGCATAACACTATAATTAATTCTCTGTCCTGATACAGCCCACAAACCAATCTCTCCTGTAGTAAAACAACCCACAATTTGCATCCCTGTATGTTATTTGGCCCATAATACCCCCCTCTGTAGTCAGTCTTGACACTTCTTTAGGTATCATAATTGCTTAGTCTTGACTGAGATTGTGCAATATGAGAATGGTTTTGATCTTCCAGCAATACCTCCTCCCTATCTCCATTATCAGTGACATGTAAACTTTGTTTTTGCACTGTTAGTAGTGTTTTCATTTCAGATAATCCTACTCTAACACTCTGACTGACCTTATTTGCTTCTGAAGGCATGTTGGCAGCTTTGAGTCTTGCCTCTAGTTCAGCCATTTCATTCTGTCCCTTCTCCATGGGTATGGGATGGGATGGTGGTAAGCTACGACCACCTCGCTGGAGCACTCTCACTCCCTCCCTCTTATTGTCCTCATCAACATTCGCCTCACCCACGTCCTGTAGCATCTCCCAGTATTCAGTGTGACATAATGTACAGTAGGCACTTTTATTATCAAATTTACAATATTTTCATTTGTATCTGATTCACTAAAGACTGACTCCTATCCTTAAGTAACAGACTTAAAACCATAATTGTTTACCTTCTGGACATCTTTGAACATTTCCCTCATTCAGTTGTATAAACCTGACAATTAAACTAGTACCTTCAATTTCTGAATGTGTCTGAGAAGGAGGGGCAGAGTAATCTTGACTCTGGTGGGAACATCAACAGCATCCAGAATTTGCAACCTTTCTGGCAGTGTGGCACGCACCAATGATGCCACCAAGTCAGCCAGCTGCTCTTCTGGCACCCGTGACACCAGGTTCTGCAAGCATAGTTACTCATGTAACAAAACTAGCCTAGGCTTCACCTTAACATTTATAATTTAGTGATCAATAATCAATCAACTTCTGCAACACCCCTGGGGATGCTTAGGGTCTCAATGAACTCTCTCTACCAACATCTATCTCTTGCCATCTCCCTCCATTCCTTCTCTGCTTCTCTCTTTAATGTCCACAGTCAAGTTTATCTTAGCCTATCTCTGCCTCATTTTTTCATACCAGTCTACTCAGGTACAACTGTTTCCTTCATAAGGGAGTGAACCTGCTGTTAGTAAATTATAGGCACATGATTCTTTCAAGCTGTATCATAAAACATCACCCATACATCAGTACAGTAATTGTACAGTAGCCTGATTCAGAAGCTTCCAATTTCTTGACATCTTCTCACCTTAACATTGTGTGACTCACCTTGAGTTTCTGTCCCTCGCTGCCGGGAATATCAAGGAGGTCAATTAGCTTTTGTGCAGCCTCCTTGAATTCTCCCATCAATCCTACCAACTGGGCATAATCTGACACACAGACAAAAACATAGAATACAACTGAGACTTCTCCTGGAGGATGAGAGTGTTATTTTGACATACACAAATTCTCACATGTTACAGAGTAGAGAAAACTGGTCTCTTTCAAACTAGATATACTGTACTGTACTGTACTGTATGTACACTTGTGGACAAAAATATTGCACTCCTCTCTTGACTGAGAGACTTGATTTGAGCTGGTAACACTGTTGATCTCACATCCTCTCTCTTTCTCTCTCAAGTCACACGAGACTTGCAAGAAAGAGTGGGGAATGGGCGTAATTTGAGAGAGAGAGAGAGAGAGAGAGAGAGAGAGAGAGAGAGAGAGAGAGAGAGAGAGAGAGAGAGAGAGAGAGAGAGAGAGAGAGAGAGAGAGAGAGAGTTGAGATCAACAATGTCACCAGCTCAAATCAAGTTTCTCAGTCAGGAGGAGGAGTGTGATGTTTTTGTCCACAATAGGACATGATGTGATGCTATTAGTTAGAAGTGAATGAGTACAGTACTGTAGTTAAGAACACATGTTTTGGACCGTTACAGTACTGTAAACTAAAGAACTTTCATGAAAAAATAATATATTATTATTTCAATATTTGAGACTGCAATTAAACAATGCTGTGACTCACCTTGTACTTGGGTGGTAGGGGAGTTGAGCTGTGAGACTAATGCCACAGGGTATGGATGTTCTTGTACAACACTATCAATACGCACTCGACACAACCCAGTCACCAGCAGGGTGTACCTGGGACGTGGTAAGCTGGTTCCAGTGATCTGTACCACCACCCCTGCTGTTCCAATGCTGTGTAGTTTGTTCACTTGCCCTTTCTGAAGTAATATTGCAAGCATAATACTCACTACTTCCACACTGGAGTTCTGATTTATTGCTATATATTATTATTGCCAGGAATGAACCAACAGTTTTTTCAATTCCAAGGTCTAAGTTGATACAGTAATGTTATAGCTACTGCATTGTTACCATAGGCCTACTGCATTTTTTTAAAACATATAATTTTGTTTAACCCATACACACCTTATCTGGCTCCTTGGTGACAATAGCAATGATGGTGCTGGCCAGTCGGTTGCTAAATGTAAGTCGGGAATGTACCAGGTTGATGCTGTGATAGTCAAATCAATATACAGTTCAGTAAACTTATTTTTGAGAGGGTGGAACAATATATAATTTTCCTGGCTCATGGTAAACATCAACAGCAATATCTAATATTAACTAATAATAACTAATAATTTTACAGAATAGACTGAGGCTGGTCATGGTTTAATTATCATACTTTTTGTTAATACTATATACAGTACCGGTACTTTAATAATAATACACTTTAATATACCAGTACAGTACTTTGTTTATATTATATATATACTTTCAACACACACAATAATACCCACTGACACCAACCAATCACTTTTTTCTGTAGGTCTCTAATAATTATATATATATGGCTTCCATAAACAACCTTTCTGTACAATATTAGGCTACAGGTTAAATGAAGAGGTTAGTAATATTTTTCCCCTCTGGCTCTGTTGTTTGTCTATAGAGCCGTTGTATCAGTACCAAACCATTGTATGCACCACAAATGTTCTTAAATATAGCCCTTTCTTTGACACTTTTCCTAAGAGACATGTTATTTCCTCTTAGTCTAATATTTCTTCAAATATATAGTGTGTGTCAGTCTTGAGTCAATGTTTTTATTCCTCATGAAATGAAATAAGTAAAAATTACACCATTGACAAAATGAACTGTGAGGTAATCGGTAATAGATAATTAGGTAGTCTAGACTATTGCAGTTTTGTAGCAGTGTTGCCAGATGCGGCTAGGTCCTAGTATTTTGCCCCGGTCAGGTCCTGGTACTTTACCACGGTTTGTGCCCAGGTTAGGTCCCAGTAGTCTGCTGTGGTCTAGGTAAGGTCAGGCTAATTTCAAAATGCCACATTTGAATATCTTGGAAATGGGTAATTTCTGAAGAAATTGCCAAAGAAGACAAGTGTCTTAGAATGGTATAAATTAGTGGGTAAAGAGGGTACAAACATTGTAATAAAAAACGGCAATAGAATAGATAATTACCAATAATTATTCTGGTGCAATTCAAGCCATCTCTTTCCTATTGTATCATGCTGCTATAATAATAATACAAAAATCACATATAACCTAATTTACATATTCTAACAATATATATCTAGGAATGTTTGGCAAGTAATAAATGTAACAATGTTATTATATCACCAAGTTAGTGTTATCAATTAACGAAGTTACTGTTACTTACTTCTTTACTACGTTAATGTGTTATGATGTTATTATATCACCATATTAGTGCTATCAATTAATCAACACTAACTTACACTACTTAGTAACTTCTCTACCACAACGTAATAATAATGTTGTTATATAATGGTATTAGTGTTATCAATACGTTACTTACTTCTTTACTGATGTGATGGGAATTCTAATAGTTGAACCAGGTAATAACACACCATCAAACACCACTAATACAGGTAAAGTCTTGGGTATTGGAAAATGTGGTGAAGACATGTTATCATCCTTCATTTTGTAGTAAGTTAGTAAATAGTAACACAATAACAACACTGATGATGATGATGAACAGCTGATGATGAACACGAGCTGCTAACAACAACAACAACACCTGCTGCTGTGTAATAATATGTGGTTCAAGGTTCAAGGTTCTTGCTTTGCCTTTGAAACGGCGCTGGATAAAGTCGTTTTGTCTTCCTTTACACTTAAATTTTTCTTCTCTTCTTCTAATTTTCCTTTTATTCTATTATTATGTGTTTCTCCAACCACTCGTTATCACACAATAATGTAAACGTCACCACATTATTGGCACATTTCAACACCACCAGCAGTAATCATGATGGATGGTGTAATAATTCTTTCTTGTCACTTTTTAACTGGACTTGTAATAAATGTTACCGTTCCTTATTAAGTTAATGATGTACCAACTTGTCTTTCTTTACTGTTATAGTGTGGTTGTGATTTATGAGTTATGACGCAGTTACTATTGATAAAGACGCCTTAGGTCAAAATGGCTTAGGTAAAAGTTATTGATTATAAATTTTGGCAATAGTCAAGCGTTTGTCCATAATCTGGTTTCGACTGAAAGTTTTCAAATTGTAATGTTTTATAGTGTTTGTTTTAACCCAAGACCGTCGCAAATTAATGTTTTGGGAGATATGACCCTTCTCCAACCGTCCCCAACCCAATCTCCATAACACTTCATATTCGCCATATTTGAACTAGATTCGCCAGAAAAACACTACAGCGCATTAATCAAATAGAATTAGTCTGACCTCATCTGACCTAACCTAACCGAATCAGGACCGTGGCAAACTACCGTAACAACCAAGATAAATTACGGGGGGCTAAATGTAATTGAAGGGTTTAACATAATATCATTCTTGTACAAAAATATTTATTATTGAGTTAGAGTAAATATTAGTTACACTGTTGACTTATCCACATCATAATACAGTTTTTCTGTAATATAAATATCAATAAAAATAAATCTAATAATAAGTAACTTGTTTATGCAGTAAATAATACATAGATTGGAGCTACTTTCAGTACAGGTACTGTATTGTAATGTTGGCTTCTACAGTACAACAAATTTTCCTGCAAAACTCCACACATTTCTGGTATTACACATTTTGTGGCATGTTGGAAAGGGTGAACAAACTCATTCTCCATAACTTTTATTACTACAATTTGACAGTTTGTGGATTATGTCTGTGAAATTTTGCTTTCATTTGTAGCCTTAGATCACATCTTTTATATCCAGTGGCTTACACATCTGGCTTTATGTAAAATTACATGAACCACAGCTAGTACTACTCTAGTAGATGATAAAAGGCCGAGGGTTATGAACAGTCATGGTCAAAAGTCTTGCATCACCTTCAAATAAAACAGCCTTAAAAAATAATACATAACTATACCTGTTGGTCTCTGTAATGATGGCTCTTAACATTCAGTAAAGTGGCTCATTTCATTCACCTGATCAAAGACTTTTAATCATGACTGTACATGTTTCCAACATGTTAGTGCCATTACTTGAAACTGACTCTCTCCAGTACTGTACTGTGGAATGTAATGACTATACAGTTACAACACACAAGTCCTTCAATCACCTATACACTTTATGACAAGACATGTACAGTATACAAAATAAAAATATTTGACTCAATACTACATCATGACTTGGTTTGAGGCAGTGTTAAAGCTCGATCTGTGACATTTGCACAGAAAATGAAAAATACAGTACTTGAAGAAATTGCTAAAGCAGTTAGCCTTCCGTTAGGATAATGCTCTATTGCCCATGATCATCTCAAAAGGATACCATCAAGAAAGGGACATGGGTGAAAGCTTCTCTCAATCCATTTCTAAGAAGTATTTGGAACCGAGATATGGACAATAGAATAGGGAACAAACCCAAAGGCCTCGTCGGTGAAGAGGTGTACCGACTGACCTCTTTTTACATAGGGCCAAGGCAAACAAGGCAAACTGATGACAAGAATTACTGGGTGTGATAAACTCCAGCCACACACTTGGGTCTTCACTTGACAATAGGTACTGTATGGAAAATCATCTGTGGTATTAACAATGGTGTGGTACCAGTCAGATGACTCAGCTGTTTGTCAATGGAGTTGTCATACCAGTACCACACCATCATCTGTGGTATTAACAATGGTGTGGTAACAGTCTGACAACTCAGCTGTTTGTCAATGGAGTTGTCATACCTGTACCACATCATCATCTTGTTTACGGCCCCAAGTTCCATCCAATCGTAGTATGGCTGGAGCTCTATGTAAATATTTACATTTTTCTTGTGTACAGATTTCCATTGTGGTATAAATGTAAAGGTTTATATTGCAGGCACTGTACTGTATTGGTACGCATTATAACAGAAAATATAATACCATGAAAGACAAAAAGATCTGCATGACATTCTATCCTTTTAAAATATATATTATACTATATGGTCAACAATATGTCTCTCACCACCAAAACATCAAAATGGCAGTTTTCAATTATGCACAGTTGTGAGCTAGTTTGTTATATTCCTCATGGGATTCTAGGATACCAGAAGGAACCCAACAGAGTTGTATTGGGCTTTGTTACTGTTTAATACATGTAGTAAAGATCTACTGACTGCACTGTACAGTATATTTATTTACAAATAGTTTTATGTTTATAAATATTAATATATATTAATATATGTGCAACCAGTTAGAGCTAACTTTCATTAAGGTACAATAAATATAAATTATGATATATAAAATAAATATTAAAGTTAGTACAGTAACTATTACACGGGGTATATAGTAACTCACTCAGATGAGGAGGATTCTCATATTTGGTTGCTTCAGTGTACAGAACTTACTTACCACATTTACTTGATTATAAGTTGCATTTTTCTGACAAATATTCATCTTACAGTACAAATATATTTTACTGTACTTAATATGCATATCTATCAAGAAATTGGACTTATCTGAACAATACCCATTGCTTTGTCAAGCAACAATAGGAATAAAATCACACATAATTCTGTGATAATTCACCATTTATTTAGCAATGTATTCCTTACTATTTTTAGTAATTCCCATCTGATAGTGATGATTCAAGTCATGAGTTAGAGTTGGAGTTTATAATAGTGTCAAGCATTTTTCTCATCAAATAAGCTCTTAACTCAATATATTTATTCAGTGGTAGTTTATAATCAAGTAAACCCAATATCTTTCACCCAGAGCACACCAACCTAACCTTACTAGCAGATAACACAAGAATTTAGTGAGCTACTGTTGTTAGATCGTTGTTGTGATGTTGACATACTGGCTGCAATGGCTCGGGCCAGCTGAGCATCCTCTTCTTCAGTACCTTGACCAGCTGCCCCTTCTTGTCTGTCCATGCTCTGACTTCCTTCTGCCATTGATGCAGCCATAGCTTGTGCTAGAGCCTCATCCTCACTCTGCAAGAGGTAAAATATATCACAGTTAATTTCATTTTGCATAATCTAAAATATGTAATACTGAATGTAAACAAACACAATTCACAGCTCTCTGTGAGAGTAAAAAACACAAACTCTACTTTATAGTGGAGCTTCAATGTTGGATGGTTTATCATCTGTGGCTTCATGTGCTTGCAGATGTACAGGGAAATTACCAGTACATGTATTTAAAAACAACACATGAGGATACATCAAGCATTTATAACAGTGAAAGTTGTTCCTAGCAGTTCATAGTGCTGTTATTGCAAGATCTGGTGAAAAAATGCTGTTCTATACAGTTAATGGTACTGTATGTTGTATAGTGTGAACCACAGCACATCAGTACACCCATGTGAAGTCAAGCCAATTTTTATGTTTACCAAATTTATGAAGATGTGAACTGTGAACAAACATCACAAGAATAATGGAAGAGGTGTTAGTGACTTACCCAGGACACAAAAGATACTAAAACTCCTGAAGTATACCGTACTGTATATTAGTTATATCACTGTAAGCAATTAATTAATTAAGTTAACACAATATAATTAAATACTGTACAGATAAGTCTGTGTGCAACTGACCATGCCGCCCTGCAGTGCCGAGATGTTGGATGTCCGAGTCCGTTGAGGAGCTGGGGTGTGTCCGGTGGGTGTAGGGTTGCCTGAGGATGAGGAGAAGAAGCGATGTATGCCTCCTTGGCTGCTCCTCTCTCTGCTTCCACTACTTCCAGAGCTGCCCTGACTCAGTGTTGTCCTGGTAGCACTGTTGTTTGATGTTCTCTTTTGTGCTGCCAAACTGAGTAGGAAACACTGATTTATTGGAAAGAAAACTCTTGTAGCAGCATAACAGCTATGGTCACATGTCATTTGGAAAGAGATGTGAAAAGGTACCATATACAACTTCTGTACTGTATTTTGCTTCCATTAGTGAAACTATGTACAGTATAATGATGCTAATCATAAAATTAATTAAAACTACAGAGAAAACTAACAGAGCTTGTTGCCTTGCAGTTGCAGCTCCCTGACACTGATGGTCCGTGGGATGGCGGTGAGGGAGGCAGTAATTGAGGCGACAGGAGTCACAGCGAATCGGAACCATTTCCTTTGTCTTACAGCCACGAGCAGAGCACCGGTTGCCATAGATCTTCAATATTAGAAGATATTTGTAAAATCAAAGACACACAGGACAATAATTTATTATGCAAAGTGACTTAGATAAACCCATCACTGCTACCAGTACAGTTTCATAAACATCATATTATACAACTAGTCTGCTCACCTTTTTCTTCTTTATGTCTGTACAGTTGTTCTCTAAGTGTGCATTAACAGCCAGATCAGGAGGCTGTCCTGGACGACTGGGTACTGGCTGGTCACACAATGGGCAGATGGGCACTTGTACATCTGCCAGATGACTCTCTGGACAGGCATGGGCATCGTACTTATGATGATCAACGCTAAAGACGAGGAACAATACAGAAAGTTAAGAGACGTTTCTATGTATTTGGCCTAAATTTATATCCAGTTAAGTATCACTAAAGGGATCTGACTCTGCTGGCAAATTAAAGTTAAAAGACACATGTACTTTAAAACTATATTGTACCTTGAAACAGATCACAGTACTTTAGATTAGATGGTTCTTTTGAGTGAGAACTGTATAAGCTACCAGTATATCATTCTCCAATTTCATAGTAACATCATCTTATAACCTCTATTCCTCTGAGATTAAACTAGATCCTTCACCACTGAGAAATACATAAAAAAACCTTTGACATATCTATCAAAATAAGGGAAGGTATGAATCGATAAAGCCAGAGTTGTCCCGTGTTCTATGCTAGATGTGAATTAAATCAATGTATACAGAACTCAAACACATTATGGTATTTACCATGGTACAAAATAATACAGTATTAACATTTTAGTCAGGAAATTGTTATAAAAACAAATACAACTTGCACAATATTTGACAATCATTTAAGAGAACAAGCAGAATATATGGTAGTAAACAGATAATCTGACTGTTGTAATACTGTACTTATACAAATACAGTACAGTATTGTGTAAGCATGTTATCATCAGAGTAAACATAATGATAACTGTCTCAGCTCTCATTATGAAACATATTACAGTGTTTCTACAATAGGATATTAACTAACTGTGATGACATAGCAACAATGCCCTCATAATGTCATCATTCGAAAACACTCCCATATAAGTATTTTAACACAAATGTTGTATGACCCTATGTTGATACCTTCAATGGCATTACATAGCCTGAATTTTTTCACCATTAAGAAAACTGTATGAGAGACTTGCTGAACATAATCAATATCTGAGCTAAGGTGAGTTCATGTCTGACAAAGTATAGGGTGGTTCAAAAGTCTTGTCATTCCTATAAATGGCTCGTCCAATTGCAAGAGTATGGAAGGGGTGACAAGACTTTCAGACCATCCTATAGTTCATTTGTCCTTTAAGCACAAGTAAGGTTTGTGATACAAAGTAATAATTTAGTACTATCATGTTATTCATTAATGATATTAGCTGTAGATATTTACCATCAGCAAGAAAAATAATGAATATAGTGAACCTTATAACCTTATAAAAAAGTAAAAAAAAAAAAAAAAAAAAGTCAAACATGATCAACAACAAACATGGCAATCACTTACCAAAAGTTTTTCTTGCACAAATTACACATGAAAGGCAGGAAATCTGAAATGGAAATTGATTTACATATTACAAACTCCATATTTACAAAAGAAATATATAATAAAGCAAGGTCATAACTATATACAGTATATCTGCATAAGAGGTCTATGTGGCAAACATTTACAATTTGTGCATATTTCAAAATGTGTAATGAATTTAAGAGGAGATTGTACTTATTTTTGTCATAATAGCTTATAGAAAATTTCAGCTATCCAGAGCCTAAGTCCAGTGTTTTCCTGCCATTGTAAACATTGGACAGTCCCGGTAGTCTGCCTCGGTCCTGGTTAGGTTAGGTCAGATCAGGGTATAAAAGTTATCTCCTCACAATATTATGGGCAACAATCAATAGAAAAAGTAAAAATATGCATGAAAATGTATAAACTGTGGGAACAATCCAAGTGGACCTCTTATGCAGAATCACCCTATAGGTTTTCATGTAAATACCTCCATGGAACTCAGACATAGTGATGAACAATACAGATTAAATGAACCAATATATTAGTATCATTATCCACTATTTTGGACCATTCTAAGACACTTTTCATCTATGGCGTTTCTCTCGGAAATGCCCCGTTTACAAACATAATTTGGAAACTAGTCTGACCTAACCTGGGCAAACTACCGGGTATAACCAGTGTAAACTATCATAAAGTACTGGGGCAAATTTCCAGGATCTAGCCTAATGTGGTAATACTGCTCAAGCCTAACCAGAAACTCAGTTATTCTGTAATAATACCCTATTCTCCTCCATTCTCTTCACATGTCCAAACCATCTCAACACATTCTGCTTTACAAGGCCAACTACTAACTCTCTCACAACATCTGTCCTTCTCCTCACTTGAGTCACTTCCTCATTCTTGACTCTGGTCATTCGAGTCACACCTTACATGTTTCTCAGACACAGTGATGCATTTTATATAACGTGAAAATAACTATAATGTGTACACTTATAACCATGTCTTTTATACATAATGTCTTACCTAATTTGTGACAGGTTGGTTGAGCACAATGTGTTCCTATGTGTGGCAACTCCATGATGGTGTGACAGAGAATTAAACCACAGAGTTCTTCAGAGTTGTGTCACAAAAATAACAAGGTGGACACTTGATTTGAGCCTTCTTTTCACGAGAATACTTATATCTTCAAGTCTTTGTAGGTTACTATGAGCTCAATCCCAGCCTTCTATATACTATTTTCATTCAAGAAGATGTAAAGTTAACCTTGCCCACCACTAGGACATTTTAATTATCAACGAGACACACAACAAACCACCAATGAATGAATTCACAACAGAGCTCAGCTGTTTATTTTATCCAGATTGTTGTTGTGATGGTTGCCAGAGTAATGGGATTTACAATTATATTTTATATTATGTTAGTACAATACCTCTACATTATGGTGAGTCTTCATTTATGTTATTGATAATATTTTTCTACAATTTATGAATATGAAAAATACTCATATAATAGATGTATTTGGTAAGATGTTCATAAATATTATTAGCAACATCCACCGTGACTATTTTTCTGCCAGTATGGCTTAGATCAATGTTGCCAGATAAGGAGAATTTTCCCTAGGCATGAAAAATTTGAAGTAACAATGGGAAAATTATATAATAAAGATCGTCCAGACGAAATATCAAGATGGTAAAATGTGCGACTATCGTCAGGACTCAGGAGTAAACAGGGAATTTGAGGTACAAAGGGAAATTTTGATGTTGAAGTTGGTGAAATTCGTCCATCAGACCTGGCAACACTGAAGATGAGTGTTGCGTCAACTTGCGTGCCATTACGTAGTCAACACATGACTGTGACTTGTCAATGGGAATGTTGTACCTGGAATATACTAGAAACTTCTTGTGCAAGTTATAACATCAAAGGGAACACACACAGTCTTGTATTACCTTGAGTTATTCATTCTTTGACTATGATTTGATTGACTCGGGTTTTTAATTTTTTGACATTTAAATTTGGTCATCACTTAAATTTGACAGACATATTATAATTATAGTGTTAGTGTTTTTTTTCACACCTCGACCCTCACAGACCAAATTTTTCAGAATCTCCCAAGTTTGAAGGAGTAGGAAAGGGATGACAATAGAGACAAAATGTGTCACTTCCTATAATGAATAAATCTGAAATAATTACTTAGTTGATTTACAACAGAATTGAAGGTGATTTCCTAGTTTTACCCCTTAGACCCATCCCTTTGAGTTCATGTATCTGTCCAGCCTATTCATAAAACTATTCAATAGTTTTGCACTACAGAATTTATCTTGTAAGCTTGTGTCACTATATATAGTCCACTTCTTTTACCAATATCTATCAAAATCATATCCAGAGCGAAGCTTTTTGTTTGAATCAGTTAAGCACATTTTATCATGGGTAGCCTACTCAACATTCAAAAGACCTGGAGTTAAGACCACTGGAATGTGAATACGAAAGGAAAAGGTGACAACTTTGGTTTTCTTGATACAAGTAAATCGTCTGAAATAGACGATACACCCAAAGCGAGTGCAGGTTCAGCTACTTTAGTTTTTGTTCATACGGGACATTTCTAAGGTTGTGAATAATTTGTCATCCTTTAGATCTTCATTAAATCAATAACCATCTTGTAGAATGAAGAGGCAGCCATACCATAAGACTAAGTTATCCCTCTCTTCCCGTCGAGGTTATGTCCCTCATGTAATCTTCCACCCTATTGTTTCATCTACTTAAAATAAGTACTGTACTACAATAGGTAGACAACAGCAACCTAATTCAACATACAGCCTTCAAAGGAAGACGACTTAAAAAGTAGGCTACTTGTGAGAGGCTTTTTCTTTTGCCTTCGTTGAATAAACATTCCTGAAACTTAAAGCTACACTCGCAATATATGAAATTTAATATAGGAAACAAGACACAAAATAAACCTGAAATTGTTTATTACTTGAACCAGTAGAGAGAAGCAGTGGCTGGTACCCAAAATGTGGTGGAGGTGGAGTTGTGGTGATAGTTGTGGTTGTGGTGGTGGTATGGCCTAGATTTGGTTGTAACAATAAAGGAGGTTTTGCTTGTGGCTGAGTGGCCAAATCTGGCTTGAGTATGGTGGCTCTGGTTAATAGTACTATACTTCTGTGAATTTCACTGGGAGAAAGTATAAGCTTGATAGACCAGGTTGAAGGTTAATTCAGCACAGTAATGACAAACTACACACTATGTATATCATGTGTAAAAATTTAAGATAACTTGGGTTTAGACTGCAAGTGAAGCTTTATAGTTATTCAAAATGACAAAATCCTGCTCCATATAATAATTATTACTGGAATTATTAATGTATACTGTCTGATGCTACTGGTATACTTGTACTTATGAGATGGTTCACACCTCCCATATCAATCTTTTAATTTGCACAGGAACGAATTTCAGAATTGACTAAATTTTATTTTCCTCCACTACTACTTTATATTTTAAAAGGAAATCGGCTGCATATTAAAATTACTTTACCGTTAGTAGTAAATGAATTAGAACATAATTATAGAGCCAAAGAAATTGGATGGAGCAACAAATTTTAATGTGCTAACAAGGTCAATAAATGCTAACTATAATTAGTCTAGTACTGTACCATAAGTCACCAAAGTCCTCCTGGAAAGGTCATCACTCAGCCACAAGCAGGACCACACACAGCCACCAGGCAAGGCAGGTGTGACCCAGGGCTCTCTAAACCTTGGCTCTAAGGTATAGACTGTTTATTCTTGTACTTGGGCACTTGTAATGATTTATAACTAACTGTAACCTTCCATACTTGGCTCGAAGACACTGAGTTACTGGTTGTACTTCAGCATTTCTTAATATGTATGAATAATAGTCACAATTTGAAGTATTGTACTGTCAGTAAAATGATACCTAACTTCAGCATCACACACCATGTTGTGGTATACTCAAAAGAAGTACTGTAACACTTTTCATCGCACTTCAGATATACTTTTAGATACCTGCACCTTAACCAAACATTTCATTTTAGGTACATCCAGAAATACTTAATGGTTATTTTGAATACATAATAAAATGCTGAATACTTTACTATTTCCAAAAGTACTTACTAAAATATCATATCAATTCTAGGCAACTTCTGAATATGGACAGAATAACTGTGCTGAACTGACCCTGAAGTCAGTACTGTAGGATTAACATGTCCCAAAGTCTCAAGTAGCAAACATCTGAGCCAAATTGGAGATGACAAGTGGGCAGGTAAGCAGGCAAATGTAGTGAGTGTGTGTGGGTGTGGTAAGGGTGGGAATCATACCTCTCTTATGTTACAATTTGTCCCTAACCCACACCCACACCCACGCACATACCCACTGCTTCCTTTGCTGTGTACTCAACACACACATACACGTAAACACATGCACACAGTTGTCTTGGCCACACCTGCCCTACACCAGCAAGTGAAGATTAAAAAAAATACAAACTCCATTTCCTTCTTATTAAGCAGAATATTAAAGGGGCATGAATTATGTGAACCCTAGTAAACAAAACAAATCAATAGCTCTGATGATACAAAAATTCAGCAGCTTAGAACCAGATTACACAAATGTATGGGGGTAAGATAATATATATAGATATATGGAAAAAGCAATCAAGCACTGAGCACTCAAAAGGAATTCATCACAAACGGAGAAAATAATAATGAACCTAATAATTCAAACTGAATATGCCAGTCAATTTTGTATAAGAAGTTGTAATTCTATGACAAACATTCTTTCCACCCAAGTACTTGATCAAGTGCCATACAACAAATTCCAAGAGACATGGACTGTGAAATGGATGGGTAAGAAGGTTTCAAAATACATAATCTAAACATAACAGCTAAACAAACTTGGAGTACTATGAAGGAGACACTCTGCCAGGGAACTTGCAGAAAAGTGTATGTCATAAGAACAACACTGTTTGAACTATACATATATATACTTTATGTATATATATACATTATATAAATATATTTTACATAAAACTTTGAGCCAGAATGCTGCAAGAAATTGAAGTGGGATGAAAACTGGAACACAATTTTTTTTTATTGAGAGATTTTGTTATTTCAAACTCCTCTACTAAAGAGAGGAGGAAGGTGTGGGGAATTTAGTTTGATGTACTGGCTTTTCTGCAAGCAACCGGGCAAAGCATCCCCAGGGTTTATATGTCATCTGAGAGGTTATTCATTTGAGGGAGACTGTTTACATATACTAGCTCAGAAAACCAACCAAAGTGCTGTCAGTACACTGTACAACAGATGACAGTGTGTGTGGTACCGTTGGCAATTTCGAAAGCAGGATTGATATTTCAGAAATGACTACTGGTATTTCTTAAACTCTCTGCAGCAATATAGGATGAGCCTCTGCTATAGCCGTCTTCAAAAATATCAATCATGAAAATGCGGTCCCGTGGAAATACAGGCAGAATATAAATTTGTTTATAATCATAATCAAAACAGCGCCTACATGGAACGCACCCACAACCAACGTTTGCTGCACTTCAGCTTCAGTTTCCTGTCCATGTGAAACACCACTTTAAATCAGCCCAGTTGGTGTGGGGGTGGGGAGGAAATTTATGAACTTAAAAATGTTCAACAACATTTACACTAACACAGCCAATCTTGCCGTCCGTGGTAGGGTAAACCAGGGATATAAAGTGATGTATCAACAAGTCCAGGATCCTATTCCACATCCAGCCCAGTGAAGGCAGGGGAGGGTGGAGGGTAGGGTAGGTCACACACTTCTCACAAATACACAAACAGATTAAATATTATCGCTTTGCTTTACTAAATGACCATCTGCTAAGGGTGGCAGCTAATACAATATGTCAAAATAGAACTTGATTATACACAATGACCAATACCTACAGTTACTGTTAAATTATTGAAGGTATCACACATATCAGTCAGGATTAAAAATCTAACATCCAATATCTCTTGTTGGTATTTATTAAGTGTAATAATTTTTCTGGAGAAGTTATTATGTACTCATACCCAAAACCTCTTGCAACAACCTACCCTACCCTTGACACTTCCATTCTTTGTAATGGGGTAGGAGTGGTTGAAAGTGATGATAGTAGCTACAGCAGCAGTCTCTACACTCGCACCAGCCCGGCCAGTCTGATCTTAGGAAAAACTATATTAAATTCAATGGCCTTCAAGCCACAAACCCCAAGGAGTCTCACACACAAAAGGTAAACATAATCAGCACCTTGTAACATTTATATTTATACTTTGTTAATGCAATTTAAGTATTAAAGTGCAATAGTGTCCCATAACCATGGGTATATTCTTAAAGGAAATATCATGGCAAATTAATTTGTATGCTGATCATGTTAAATACCTTATAAAGGCAAACACTGCTACCATATCCCTCAGTACAATGCAGAGTTGATTAGTATCTCCTGGTGCTATACATGAAATAACAAATGAAGAGGCATCCACAGGTAAACAACAGAAGGAACATATTTTGCATATTAAATTTCTACAGCTAAGAGCGGCCAGGGTGGTGCGAGGGTGAGTGTTGGTGCAGGAGTGAGGTAGCACAGACGGGGCAGAGGGGGGAACTGTGGCTACCCCCCCCCACCACCCCTCAGTCACGATACTAGCACGAGTCTGGCCTCGCACTAGACAAAAGAAAAGAAGAAAAATTCAGCTTCTACAGTCACCTGAGTGAAGTATTTCAGAGTTCATGGTTACTACAAAATCAGTGGGCATTTCTATATAAGAGTATACATCTCTTCCTGTTATTATTTTTGCATACATGGTTTAGTCTTGTGAGTTCGGAATTTTTTGATCCCCTGTAGTAATATAGTCACAGTAGTAGTAGCAGTAGCAGTTTCTCTTTTACACAAACTTCCTTGTCAAACTATGTTGTCTGGGGTCCACCTTTTTACTGAGTATCTTGTGGGACGGCTGCAGAGACCCTGTGGTAGTGTCACGGGTCCAAGCCGATGAGGATGTACTGACCGGGAGAGATGATGGTGGAAGCAGTTGTGGTGGT
Organism: Petrolisthes manimaculis; assembly: GCA_034508575.1. Taxonomy (NCBI): domain Eukaryota; kingdom Metazoa; phylum Arthropoda; class Malacostraca; order Decapoda; family Porcellanidae; genus Petrolisthes; species Petrolisthes manimaculis. Next base: position 22,527 of record JAWZYT010002760.1, on the reverse strand, counting down.
GGTGGTGGTAGTGGTGGTAGTAGTAGTGGTGGTGGTGGTGGTGGTAGTAGTGGTGGTTTGTGGGTAGTGCTGACAAGGCCTTTTTTACTTATTTGTTTTTTTTTTATATAGCATTTTCTTTCATGCTACTTTATATTATTTTCCTTCATAAAAAAAAATTTAACAAAAAATCGCTCCAACAATGTATCAAAAATAAACTTTGCTATAACTTTGCGTACAAAAAGAGACCATAATATAACAATGGTCAGTTTATATTCCACAAACTTTTGTACTAGTTAACTAAACAGCGGAGCCCTGATTCATCGAGACAGCGCCCACTCTATCAAGACCAGCAAACCGACGATTTCCACTCTAAAACACCCATTATCTTGGGTCTTTTTAATTAACTTTTGGCAAGTCGGTTGGTCTTGGCTGGCCACGACAAATGACTACTGCGGCCAGCCAGCATACAAACAGGGGGTCAGAACTCAACATGGGAGTTTTCAAATGCACTCTACAGACTGGTGCATGCTCACGCACACACATTCCCATGTATGTGCACATTATATTAATGGGTCTCATTAGTACCCACATATAATAATGGGTCTCATTAGTACCCACAAGTCATATCAAGTGCTCTTTTAAGGGATTTGCTACCCAAAACAAATCTCTTAAATTATTATGCACCTGGTAATTATTATTGTTTTTCTTTTCCAACATCACAACTCTGAAGAAGTCTGGGGCCCAGGTCAGACGACATGCCAAGATGTTAACAGAGGACATATCACTAACACTGCAATAATTAACTGCATATAAGCAATTACCTGGACAGGTTGTCAAAAGACATACATTCTTTTCTTTGTTTTTTCCACAACTAGAACTTCACATCTACCATAAACAAGAGGAATCATACAATAAACAAACGCCCTACATATATATATCAACAAACAAAAAATCCAATCCAATGGCTAGAAGGCAAAGATACCCAACTCCACACTTTCCCCCTGAGATCCGTGATGCAAGAGTACATCTGGTGTGAAGTCAGCTGGCCTAGGCCCCAGTTACCATTAGAGAAAAAAAAAAAATGAAAAATTGTAAATTTCCGTTGATAAAGTAAGCAAGCAAGCGAGGTCACATAAGTGGGGTTGGGTTGAGGGGACATGTAGGAAGGGGGGAAGGAAAGGGTACTGATACTGCCCACCCAGTCTTACACACACACGGCCAGATCCAAGGCTCCAATATCTTCTTCACCTCTTTGGTACATCGCTTGGGGCTGTGTCAGGTGTGGGCTTGGTAGATAGAGCAGAGCTAGCTTGGGCAGGGCAGGAGAGGGGAGGGGAGGGTTAGAGAGGACCTCACTGCAACCTGGGAGTTGGGGGCCCCCTGCCGGGTCGACTGACTCCACCGGTGGGAGCTGTTGACATCTGGATGATTGCTCTAATTCGCCGCTGAGCTGACTGTAAGGAGATGAGTAAAGTTATGATTCTGATTATTTTAGTCACTTACAAAAGATAATATCCAACACCAATTATTACTATTATCAGATAAATCCTTCATCTTGTCCAATTTTGTTCAAGATTTTTTGACACATTGTGTTATGTCAGACTGAAGAGTAACTATTCAGGACTGTGAAAGGTTAAGTTAGAGTAACTGTAACTTGGCAGGTGTTGCATTCTTGAAGAAAGTTCAGTTTTAATCAGTTTAATTATAAAAATTTAGCCATACAACTCTAGGTCATAGTGTCGAGAGTAGCTGATGCTAACTTGCCTCATCAGATATGAACAGTTGCATATATGACTCGCTGTAAAAAGCTAGGGATTAAAACACATAAATTGGCACTCAAAATATTATTTTGGGTAACTACTATTGTTCCTACTACTATAGAGTATTATATGTCAGATGTACAGCAAACAACACATAGGTTATGGAGGACTTAACTGACCTGCACTGAGAAGAAGGGTCCTACTATGTGTACTGTAGTGTCCTCTGAGGTAGTAGAGCCCTGCTGTGGTAGCTTGATTACTGATCCAGTTTGTCGCTGGAGGTCACGAACATTCTGACCTCCCTTTCCAATGATGCGGCCAACCTGGGTACCAAACATAGCTATTAAGGACACTGGTCATTAAAGAGAAAATAGCCAAAGTATTTTGCCAAACAGCTGATAAGATGCCACTTCTGATAAGCAAAATTAGGTTAGGTTACTATATTACTGTAATAGGCTACATTAAACCAGATATTACTCAGGCTCACTATGTCATTTATATTAATATTATCATAGATAATGACCTTATGTGAAAATTACTTTCATGGATGGATTCAGTAAAAGTTAAGAAATGGAAGGGAAATCACAGTTAAAATCAATGTGCTTATTATAAAACATGCTTTGACATACTGTACACTATTAAAAAATTGAGCTGTTATTGGACAGCAAGAGACTATAAGTGGAGGAATATTTCAATATCCAGCATCACTAACTCAGAGTGACTGTCAGATAATTCAATATTAAAGTTAGTCTACCTCTGTGTTAACCAAGTACTGTAGTTGCATACTGTACTGTAGATTCTAAAGTTTCCGAGTGATAGTTACTGATAAACTGAACTCACCTGTGATGATGGCACTACAATCTCCACTGTTAGTCGCACATCCTCCACACCCACTCCATACCCTTCTTCCCGGATCTTCTCAAATATCAGGAACTGAGCCTGCAATAAAGAACAATGAGTATATATTGGTAAAAACATAGAAAATACAGACCTAAGTTACTTATCACATAGGTTGTCAACTTATACATCCATCAGACCTTAATTTGTGTTTTATAGTGAGAATTTATGAAAGGAATTATTATTACTTTACAATTATATTACTTCACACCTCATTTATATTTGTGTACAATACTTCCAACAATTGAGGAGTTTACAGACTCATATTTCACCCAAATTCACCCAAAATCTGATAAATTTAAGACTGTATCCAGAACCCTTCTTATGAGAGTTCGCTTGACGTAGACAGGAATGAGAATGACACTGAGTTATCTATTATCATTCTTTTTTGAGTCACGGCACCAAATTAGCGATAACTCAATGGAATCAATGAGGAGGAATATTTTCTACAAGTTATGATAACAGAAACAGTACATACAGAACATAATTACCTTCCACTGAGCTTCAGGTGAGCCAACAATAGTAACTTTCCGTTCAGTCTGTTCAGTGGGTCTTCCTTCATCTTCCAGAGGTGCTATTTTGACAGAGGCTCCACTGAACCGGATGATGTTGCGGATATGAGAGCCCTTTGTTCCAATGATAGCACCCACTGCTGAGTTGGGGATGTACAGGAATGCAATCTCCTGCAAACATAAATACCTTCTTATGATGCAAAATGCATAGACTGTATAAAGGTAACATCACATCAGCAGAATATGCAACTTTAGAGTTTAGAGTTACATGTAATATCCTAGCTAAAAAATTTACACAGCCATAAGTATTTGTTCTCATGGTCTGATACAAATATGATGTTAGTTTGGGTGAGATGCCTTGGGATCATCCTTATTCTACAGAGTTGTTGTCTACTCTGTCAGGGTTAGTGTTGTGGTGAGAATATTATACCATGTAAATTACCTGTTTGTTGGTATTCTCCCCTTTTCTCTGTCTATAAATGAGAATTTGCTTTCTATAGGAAATGAAAATCTCATATTTTTAAATTTTGTTGGTTTAAACACATTTTGTACTTTTCCACATATCCCCCCTCCCCACAGAGCAATATGTTAATCCCCGAAGTATTGTCAATGTTGAAAATTCCTTAATATTTCATTGTTACTATAACAGAAAGAGACATACATACATAATATATGAGTATCATGCAAATAATTCAAAAACAATATCTAATAGTATATAGCTGACATATATATTATATAGTAACTTATATAATTTTATAAAGTACAGTATGTACCGGTACCAGTATTGGTTCATGAATTTAATGTGACACATGCCGGAGATCGCCTACCGACACCCTCCCTCTAACCTGGGAAGAGTGACCTGAAGCTGGGGAAGGGTTTCCCACGCTACTTGACCATAAATATGTCAACTTCACAGAGTAGAACACTGGTGTCATGTGTATTGGATTCACTTTCATACCTAAGTAAATACCTAAGCAACTACGTATCTTAATAATAGACACATTACCAACATTATGCTTTGTTTTACCATATACAGGTAGTTGTCAAAAAAGGTATTGCGACAACTATTGATACAACATTAAATATATTAATGTCCATAGTTGTTTGTAGGGATTATAAGTATGTATTACAGAAGGATGTGTATATTTCCTTCTGTTATACATGCTTATAGTCCTTACAAATAGTTGTGGATATTACTATGGTTAAATTTCTATCAAGATTTGTCGCAATACCTTTTTTGGCAACTGTACAATGATTTGAAGAATAGTTCAAATCTTAATTAACCAATGTATGAAATATTGTATTCCTTGTTTGTGTTAAGTGACAACAATGCTTGGAGGGGTCATCCCATAGCCACCTCACCCAAACTAACTTTATACTTGCATCCAACTAGAGTTGCATGGAAAAAGTGAAAATATAACTACAAACTAATTTGTCAATAAAATCAACTCATATTAGAAATATTCCTGACAGAAGGTACCGTATAGTAAAATCACAAATGATAAACCCCCTTTGCGGATTTTTCTGGAGGCAAGAATTGAATTAACTTTATCAGATGGATAGGCTCACCCCAAATAAAGGTTTTCAAATAAGTATTTGTTGCCGTTCTGCCTCAACCAAACCGTAAGGGGAGTTCCCATAATGAAAAACAGCATCAATCGACAGTCAAGTAAAAGTGATCTGATTATCAGTTGTAGACATTTATTATTAAGATCGAAAGTCAATTTTCTATCTAAAAGAACATCAATAAGTGCTACCACCTACCTCAGCCACCTCTGTCCCTTGTGATCCTGGCTGTCCTGGGACGGGAGTGGGGTAGAGGGGTGGGTAGGAGGTGGGTGATGATGAGTACATACCCATACCTTGCCCTCCACCACCTCCACCACCACCAACACCAACACCGCCGCCGCCACCAACACCAACACCAACACCACCACCGCCGCCACCACCACCACCCCTGGGCAAACCAAAGCCTACAGTGGACATCATTGCCATGGGGTGTAGTCCTGGGAACATGGCACTCTGGGGAGCAAAGGCTTGAAGGTCGCTCTCATAGCTTTGTCGGAGCCTCGAACTGATCATGTTTTCAGCCACTGCTATATCGTCTATGTTACCCTGAAACATGAAACAAATACTTGACATTCTGATTCCACATTATTGTTTATATTAAGCTACTTTTAAACATAATATCTTTGCAATATGCTACATAAGATTTCTGCTACAAACACTATTCCAGTGAAAAAGTAACATGACAGATAATTGAACTTACCTTTATTGTGATGATTCTTTCTAAGTTGAAGCTGTTGATATCATTGATGCTAGACACTGTAATTTTAGTGCTGGTGTCATCCATTATTTTCTTGATGGTTGTGCCACCTTTTCCAATGATGCGCCCAATCAGGTTGTTGTGAGCAAGAATCTTCAGGGGGACTTCTCTGGGGAAATGAAATAATATTATAATTATAGGATGTGGATCTGTGATGATAACACTTTCATTAAAAAAGTATTTTTCCTGTAATACTTACTGTACTACGTTACTACCACTTAGCCCCATGATATGTATAGTATTTTGTGGTGTTGGTGTGAGTGGTTATGTGCAACAGTCTTTCATAATGTGCTTAATAATGTGAGCTACTTTATTGCATGCTAAACAGGCATCAGTGATAGTTCCATCTAGCCTCTTCTGATATCATAGACAGGCAGGACAGCTAACTCACCCCTTGCTTGTGCTGTCAGCCTCCTCTTGCATTACCTCCAAGATGCGCTTACAGGCATTGGTACAATTTTCTGGGTTGCCATAGATGGTGATCGCCTTCTCCAGAGAACCAGCATTGTCCTTCCTATGGACGTCGACTCGGGCACGTGTCTGGTGGGTACAAAAAAAATCGTAACTTACATGTACAACAACACAACCAGCAATGTATTATCTACATGCCACTTGAGACAGCAAATAGTAGGCTTTCAAAGAAGTACCAAGAAAAAAATGAAATTTTAAGTGCTGAAAATGATCACATCAAGACTAACCCAGCTGAATATAGCTATTCTTCATTAGCATTGACCTATGAACTTTTACTAATAATGGCTCCTTTGCATCAGGTATTCATGTTCATCTTATCAACTATAATTCATACTGTACCTGTTGTGTGATTGTCCTGATTGTTGCGCCCTGTCTTCCAATTATCGCCCCGACCATTTCACTGAGCACCAGGATCCGTAGCGGGAAGTCTGTGTGTCGCTGTGAGGGTGAGGTCATGCCAGGTCCCGCCATGCGTCCCCCCATGGTCACCCCCTGACCTGTTGCCGCTCCCCTTGGCCCACGCCTCCGGTCCATGAGCCGGTCAACACGTAGAACACCGCCCTCCAGGCTGTATCCATTGAGACGCTGAGCCGCTTCCCGTGCTGCCTCCATACTTTCGTACGTCACATGCACAACCTGACAACAAAATACCAATTACTTGTCTATATATTTAGGTCATATGTCCATGAGTACAGTTATTGAAGTTCTTTAAATGAATTGAAGAGGAAGCAAGACTGGGCTAAGCATGGAAGATACTGTAGCACAAGACAGAAGACAGAAAGGAGGGTCAGTCAACACATTAGAAATATGGTAATGATGCTGGTTATTTATAATACAGTACTCCAAAACCAGACATTACGAGGCAAACAGACCTCAAAACTAAAGTCAGGCAATTTTTTTTTTTTTTTTTACCTCCAAACACTGAAGATATAGGTTACTTACTCCTGATACTGATTTACCACAAACACTGGAATTTCTGAAGAATAGATCTTTCTGGGTTTTGTCAATTTTCCAGTTTTAATTAATACATAGGCCTATATTTGGCTGTTCCCATCAAAAATTTACCCAAATAACCATCAGTCTCTAGGGTTGCATTAAACTCACAATATTAGTTAAAATTGAAAGGACTGTTTAAAGAATGAAACAAAATAAACAGGGATTGATTGATTGAAATTAGGCGCTACAACAGCGAGGTCATGTAGCACCAGAAAAAAGGTAATAAGAGAGGAGAGACAGACAAAGAAAACTGAAAGGAACAAACAACAACCAAATTATATTGAATGAAAGCAATATAATCTACTCCCCATACATTACACATAATTTTATACCCATTACCATTATTATTTCATTAACAAACAGACAAACATTGAAACATGCCAAAGAAATGTAATATATGTTACGGTATCTGTTCCAATATGTGTTTTATTTTATTTTTAGCTATTTGTGTCATTACAGTATTGAGTCAAGTTCGTAATGTCCTGTATTATAAAACCCAATTATCATATTTTCTTTAAAGTGTGTGTGTGTGTGTGTGTCACAACTTGTACTTAATGCAAACACAATTGGAAAAATCACAATATTTGTACACGAAAGAACTAAAAATGAAAATGTGAATATTCTTCTAAATTAGCAACCCTCCCTCCATCTTCAGAAATGTTAGACCCTAAAAGTCATAATTAGAATTCATATTCAAGAACCTTTGTGGTGCATACGATAGCCCCATAGAAAAACAATTGAGCCATCGTATCGGTACCACACCATCGTATACACCATCAATGTTCTTGAATAAGGCATCTAACAATAAAATTGACAGGTGACACCGACGGATATTTCTCATGTTTTTTAAGCCATGAATTTATCGTGGTGACATATACTTACTAAGTCATACATATCAGGACCTATATGCAAAATTCTAGCTCTACTTCGTGAACGTGAACGATGCTGGGGAGACGAGGGGTTGGAGAAAGTTTCATTGATGTAACGTATGTCCTGTGGTGTGTCCGCCATGTTGGAAAGTGAGTTGGTATGATGGTGACTACAATCCACATCTCACTCTCTCTCTTGGTATTCACTATTACCTTTTGTAACATTAATCATCCTTCCATATCATCATTTATATTACAACAATATATATGTTAACATATTTTAAAACAATATGCTAGTGAAACCTGTTCTATGATATGAAAACAACATTGTGTTATGACAACTAACAATCTTCATCAACCCAGGTTTCCAAGTTCCCTTGAATTTTTACATAGTAAAAACCAAGCACTGCCTTCATAAACATATAAAATAATTTTGTTATATTTCTGTACATAAAAGCATGGCTAATGGAAATTAGAACTCAATTGAACTAATAGAGAGATTGTATGACATGATTCAGATGTTAGTACAAAAGTTTACAGGAACTTTACCCCAGAATTAAGGATAAAAATCTTGTCGGTGAATATCGGTTTATCCTAAATAAACCAGCACAAACATCCAACTGCATTGAAGTAATTTAAGAAAGATTGTACATGGGTACATGTTGACCACACATTGATGAGTGTATCCTGTCATAACTCAAATTTGAACTGTAACCATCACGTTTTGGCTCACAGCTCAGTCTAAATTGTAACAGCTTCTTGCCTGCCATTATCTATATACTATGTCCGTACTCTTTATCTTGAAATAGCGTCGCTATATCTCAACAAACCTATACCAAATTTGGCAAGGGGGTAATGATGCATCCCAGTATAATGCACGAACAAGGAAAACTTGGGTCAGAGTCCGAGCTGCATCTGGGGTAATATCTCTGGTTAAATTGGTCAGCAAAGCGAGGTTATCAGTGAATGACTTATAATGCACTGGTATGAAGGTAAAGTATACTGCTTACAGGTACAGTACAATTAAGTAATTAGTAATAGCTTAGTACCAACCCACATGTAGACTAACCTGTAGCAGACTGGTACCCATTCTATCCAAGATGTAACGTAAACAAATCCAATGTGACCTCAAGTATTAAATAGGGACTATGTAAAAGACACGTCACCTGTAATGTCTCAAGTTGTGTATAAATTCAGTTCCTCTATGAGTATCCTCAAGTTTAATATTAGCCTTAATTGGTAAAGCTCGTCACCTGCAATGTCTCAATATGTGGAGAAGTCCCTGTAAATGTCACCTCAAGTATAACACCCGTAGTTTTAAAACATTTGAGGGCCCTTACTGGAGCTCTATGAACCCTCCAAATAATCCAGGCCACAAAACGCTTCAGTGTTTCGAATAGGAAATCTGTTACCTGGAGTAGTTTGGAGGGTTCATAGAACTCCAGTAAGGGCCCTCAATTATTTTAAAACTACTGGTGTTAGACCTTAATTGGTAAAGCACATGTCACCAACGATGTCTCAGTAATTAAGGTGGAAGTGTTAATGTTGTGTTGGTAAATCTGGAGCAACTGATTCCTCCAAACTATTCCAAACAACAGAACAACATCATTATTATTGTTAATTTGGTCCTGTTTCCTGACATACTTTGGAGGAATCAAGGCACTCACTCAAATGTAACAAAAGTGAAATAACCCCCTTATTTATAGTGTACAAGTTTGGGTAGTAAGTCGTAATGACTCATATATAATATATAATTTTTATAGATGGTTGGCTATACTGACCTGTGTGTGACCGTCTCTAGATGCATACTTCTCACACTTCTCAACCTCTCCCACACTGCTTAGAACCCTCTCCAACTCCTCCTGCCTCGCCTGTACTGGGACTCCGCTCACCCGCACACGCGCCTCTAAGCTGTAAAGGAGGGAGGGAAAGGAAGGACATCAGACACGGGTTAAAATAATGGTATGCGTAAAAAAGACCCATGTAGTTAGTTAGTTCCATTCCACGGGTTATCAGTCACACTTAAGGTGGTAAATATACGTTTTTGGTACATCGGAGAGTGCCTTGATTCCTCCAAATTATGCCAGGAAACAGAACCAGAGGAGCAAAGTTAATGAATGGTGTTTGTTCTGTTGCTTGGAATAGTTTGGAGGATTATAAGTTGCTCCAGATTTACCAACATAAAACTTCCCCCTTAACACAGACTAAAAATATAATAATATACAGTACACACAAACACATACAGTAGTTGGTTGTTCAGTAAATAATTAAGTGCAATGAATTTACCAACACAAGTTATATATAGCCTAATGTGAGATGAGTGAGACATGCATTACTACAATACATTCCCACATGGTAAAATATAAAATAAAAATATCACTAGTTCAACCTACAGTACGGTACATACATACATACATTGCACTAATAAAGGAGAAGATATTTTTTAGCGTAGATATTGCAATTTCTACTTTTAGCTTGAGGTCCCTTCAATTTTTTTTTTCTCCCCAAACCGATCGATCTTCATTTGTGGATTCCTCTTGATAAACAAACCAGACAGAACGGGACTAAATAAAGTTTCTAGTAGCCTCACATACGGGCTATTTATCTCTTTATGTATATGTTGTTGTTGTGGCTTGGTGTCGTAATCTGTAAATATTTCGTGGTCGGTCGGTCGGTCTCTCTCTCTCTCTCTCTCTCTCTCTCTCTCTCTCTCTCTCTCTCTCTCTCTCTCTCTCTCTCTCTCTGTGTGTGTGTCTCATAATAGTTTCATTTCTTCTTCATCCTTCACTTTTCTTCTTTTCCCTTTTCTCCTTCCCTACCTTTTCCTTCATCTCACTGTGACTCTTTCTTATCTCCTCCGCCCATCCCTTTCCTCCCTCCTCTCTCTCTTTCTCGTCCCTCCATTTCCTCCTCTCTCTTTCATCCCTTCATTTTCTTCTTTTCCCTTCTCTCTCCCCTTTTCCCACGCCTCTTACCTTCACACCTACAATACAACAGAGTAACAAACACACAATAGACTCCTGTAATATCATAAGCTGGAAGATTACATAAGACAGTCCTTGTAACAGTGAGCAAGGGAACACACACACACACACACACACACACACACACACACACACACACACACACACACACAGAGAGAGAGAGAGAGAGAGAGAGAGAGAGAGAGAGAGAGAGAGAGAGAGAGAGAGAAAGAGAGAGAAGCAAGGCCAATGACCGCGTATCGACCTGTCTTGCGAAGGAGAGCAGAGAGGTGGGCAGGAAGTAATGAGAGAGAGAAGGGAGGGAGAGGACAAACATGAAACAGTTGAATAGATACAAAGGTAGATAAAAAAGGTAGATACAAAGGTAGATATAGGGAAGGTGGGTACGGTAGTATACGAAGATGAGGGAGGGTAAGTATACAGTATAGCAACAAAAACATTAAGCAGTAAAAGGTGGAAGAGGAAAGGGATGTAATATAGAAGAAAGGAAAGGAAAGGATGAAAGACAAGAAGAATGATTAGAAGGGACGGAATGATATGCACGAGAGAGAGAGAGAGAGAGAGAGAGAGAGAGAGAGAGAGAGAGAGAGAGAGAGAGAGAACAGACGAGGCCTCCAGCTTTAAGACCAGGTTGGATTCATCAGCATCATCAGGGTCAAGACGCCAGGGGGGCCTCGCTCCCTTACGACCCCCTCCTCTCTCTCTCTCTCTCTCTCTCTCATCCAGCCACTCCCCCCATCAGCTTACACGACTAATCCCCCCCACCCCCTTCCATCTCCCACAGCTATACCCCTTTTCCCTTTCCACCCTCCCTCATCTCCCCCTCCCCATATACTCCCCCCCCCCCCTACCTCATCTCCCATCCCTCCTCCCACCTTCCCCCAGCCCCACTTCCACCTCCCCTCTATTCCTTCCTTACCCCTACCTCAACTTCCACCGCCCTTTTCCACTTTCCACAGCCCCCTCCTCTCTCCCTTTCTTCCCCCAACTTCAACTTCCACCGCCCTTTTCCATTTCCCCCAGTCCCCCCTTCTCTCTCCCTTTCTTCCCCTTACCTCAACTTCCACTGCCCCCTTTCCCCCCTCTCTCCCAGTCCCTCCCCCCATCCCCTCTCCCTTTCCACCTCCCACAGTTTACTGACCTCGGCTTCCCATCACTTCTCTATCAGACTTGCTTCACGTTTCATCAAGGTTCTCTTACAAACAACCATCTTTGTGTTTACTGTCCCATCTCTCTTCCATCACCTTCCTTCTTCCTCGGATCTCTTACAAACAACCAATATCGTGTTTACTGTTCCATCTCTCTTCCTTTTCCATCGGTGTCTCATAAACAATTTTTACGTGATTACGGTCCCATCTCTCTTCCTTCACCTTCCTTCCCTCTCTGTCTCTTACAAACAACCTCTTTAGTGATTACTGTCCCATCTCTCTTCCATAATTTCCTTCCTTCCCTCTCTGTCTCTTACAAACAATCTTTACCGGTACGTGTTTATGTCCCATCTCTCTTCCATAATCACCTTCCTTCCCTCTCTGTCTCTTACAAACAATCTTTACGTGTTTACTGTCCCATCTCTCTCTTCCTTCCCTCTCTGTCTCTTACAAACAATCTTTACGTGTTTACTGTCCCATCTCTCTCTTCCTTCACCTTCCTTCTCCCTCGTCTTACATACAGGATCTTTCAGGCCGTGGGTGGTAGGTAGGTATTCTTTCATTCTTAATCAATCTTACATGCAACATTTTCTACACATTTCCCAGGCAGTTCCTTCACAGTCTTTTTTTTTCTTTTTTCTTCTGTACAATGTCGTGGGATTTTCTCATCTTCATAACTATAATTTCGACTCTGTGATGGTTTTTCTTCTTCCGTTTGGAGTTTTTCAATTCACAAGTATTTTAAGTTTTGATGAGTGGTTGGTTGGTCGTCTTTAATTTATCATGGGGTGGTTGACTTCACCTTACGTGGGGTTTTCTTAAACTTCGTGCATGGATTTTTCTTCCTTTCATGAATACGGTCAGGGAAAGTTGTTTTATACTCATAATAGTACACATAATATACAAGAATGTAAGTATTTATGTATGTATGTGTACAGCATGTATATATGTATATGTATTGTATGTATGTATGCATAATAGATCATCTCCATACATAACCTCACTTAGGACAGGTTTCGTGTGTGTGTGTGTGTGTGTGTGTGTGTGTGTCCTTGACCTGACCCAGTGGCTGCCTGTGGTGTGTACCGTACTCCTCTCTGACCTGACCTCCTTCTTCTGCACTACACACACACATACACACACTCTCTCACCTCACCTTGACCCACATCCTCAACCCACCTCGCTCCTACACTGACCTATAAGCTCGTCTCTAATAACACCAACTTATAGTGAATGTGTCGTGCCTTTGGTTATACGGTACCATAATAATATTGTAACGTAACTTCCAGCGAGAAAAACTACAGACACTTATAGCTGAGGGTAAAAACAAAACAAAAAGCAAATGTATCTTATTATTAAATCTCCTCTTGTCACAACACAGAGAAATTCCAATGGTGTTGTGTTGTTTTATTTTTATTTTTTTAGTGAAGCATCATCACTGGTAGTCAAATAAATGGTTTCGAATGCCATATATTTTGTTGTCTATCGGTATTCGAGTAGTAGAGGGTTCATTTTGTGGCATTAAGTTGTATGGAAGAACACAACAACAACAGCAACAACATCAAAGTAACCCCTAGCTCCCACCAACACACTTCTTCTCTCCTCCACTCTCTGAACTTAAAGGCGAGGAAGGAATGGCAGGTGAAGGGAAGGAACTTGAAGGGGAAGGAAGGTGGGTGGTGATGTATGAACTTGCAGGGGGGGGGAAAGGGAAGAAGGGGTTTGTAGGAGGGGGATTGGTAGAAGGGAGAGGGAAGAGAGGGGTTGGTAGAACGGGGAGGGGAAAGAGGGGTTGGTAGAAGGGGGAGGGAAGAGAGGGGTTGGTAGGAGGGAAGAGGGGGGTTGGTAGAAGGAGGGAAGTGGGGTTGGTAGAAGAAGAGCTAGGTAGAAGGGGGTTGGTGGAAAGGGCAGGGAAGAGGAGGTTGGTAGGTGGTGTGCGCGTGGAGAAACCGTGTAAAAGTCTACGTAGGGACTTTGCCTCGTTTCGCTATGGTGGTCGAGTAGGTGATGATGATGATGATGAAAGCTTTGTTTTGTGTGTGTGTCTTATCAGTTACCGAATCATTTTTAAAATGTTGCCACCAAAGAAAATAAAAAAGAGATCATTACACCACCACAGCCGAGATAGTTTACTTCAAACACACCTTGGAGGAAACAATAGTCTCCCGGGGCAATGTTTCGTGTTTTAACCTCGAGTCGAATATCACGGAAGTGCCAGCAGGAATAAAACAATAATAATCATAACAAAATATGGAAAAAAAAAACTATATTCAAGTATATATATTAGAGGAAAAAGCAATATACTTGGCAGCTACATACTTATACTGTACACAAAATGACACCACTACACTCCCAGTTACAATCTATATAAAGCCTGGTGTGTGTGTGTGTGTGTGTGTGTGTGTGTGTAAAATGTCATTCAGTGTGTACAGATCTAATGACGTCATTGCTTGCACACGTGTAGGACAACAATAAGTGCCACTGACGTCACATTTACAGGTCTTTAAAATCAATCTAAGGTCGACCAGGAATCTAAATATATACTGTATACGTAAAAGGAAGGTGACCAACAATTGAATATCACACCTACATACACACATACATACATAAATAAATACACTATCATATACCTTTCAGATCTTTACTTGGGTTTTTCTTACCATGTACTTCTTTTAATTACAAATGTACTGCTGTTGTGCTCTAAGTTGTACTCTACTGGATTAAGTATAAGTGCTTCGGTGGTCATGTGCTCCACTGTACTATTTTTTTTTATTATACTGCATGTGCTTCGGGTTTACGCTATAGCTGCATGTGCCGGTGTTAATTTATATACAACTACAAACCGTACAACCAAACAACCAACCAATCATCACAACAATATTCACTCCTTCAACAACCATTTCCACCACTACACTCTTCTCACTCATTCACAAATCATTACAACTATTACCACATTCACTCATTCATTCACCAACCACTACTATCACCACTACACTCTTTTCACTCATTCACAAATCACAACAACTATTACCACATTCACTCATTCATTCACCAACCACTACTATCACCACTACACTCTTCTCACTCATTCACAAATCACAACAACTATTACCACATTCACTCATTCATTCACCAACCACTACTATCACCACTACACTCTTCTCACTCATTCACAAATCACAACAACAACTACCACATTCACCAACCACTCTCCTCACTCAATTCTCACCACTACACTCTTTTCACTCATTCATAATTCACTATTAATCATCATACTGTTATTCATTCACCACAATCACTAGCCTACCTACTCGACCATCTCAACTTTTTTCATTCATCATCATAATCTCACTCATTGTCCAACCATATCATCACTACCAATGCCTTCCCCCCTTCCTATTACCCATCATCACTACCACTACCTTCTAAACCACTACCTTCCCCCTTCCTATTACCCCTCCTTCCTCACTACCGTACCAATACCACCACCACCACCACTACCTTCCCCCTTTTCCTATTACCCACCATCACCACCACCATCTTCCTCACAACCAATACCCCCACCCCCACTACCACTATTACCACTACCAATACTCTTCCCCCCCTCCACACACACACACACACACACACTCCACTGTGAATGTGAGGAACAGCTGTGAAGAAACTGAATGCCAGTCCACACCTGCACCCACACACACCTTGATCAAACACAGCTGCGATTCACACTTACCCAAACTCCGTCCCTCACACACACAAATACACACTCACTCAAATCATACTCAAATACACTCACACACATACACACTCACTCAAATCATACTCAAATACACTCACACAAATACACACTCACTCAAATCATACACAGAAAACACACACACACACACACAGGGAAGCTCCTATTCTATTCTTTGTTTATATAATATTAAGGGACCCTGCGTTGTAGTCAGAAAATTGGATATAAACGAGTCCTTCAAATATTGCCACGAAACACTACCTATAGGGAAGGAGGTTGTTGCGTGGCATGGGAAGGAGGAATCAGGAGTCTCTTATAATGTACATACAAGATCACAGGGTCCTTAAGGTGAGATTCTCTTGTTGGTAAATGGAAAAGCTACTGATTCCTCCAAACTTTTGACATGCAACAACAGATCCCCCTATTATTATAGTACCCTTGTGGGTATCTGCTGTTTTCTGGCATAGTTTGGAGGATTCAGTTGCTCCAGATTTACCAACACAAAATCTCCCCTTAAAGACCCTGTGATCGTATATAAAATTGGAGACTTCTGATTCCTCCTAACCATGCCACGAAACAAGCTTCTTCTCTATAGGTGGTGTTTCGTGGCGATATTTGAAGGACTAATTTTTCTCCAACTTTCAGACTACAACACAGGGTCCCTTAAGGTAGCCTACACTCCTCGTGATACGTAATCCCTGACCATGAGAGACGAACGGCAGGCACCACACATATACCCTGCATTCAAACTCAGGTGTACTGGGTGGAGGAAATGAACAACACCATGCAGGCCATTCGAAGCTTTTTTCTGATCCTCACACTCTGGTCAGAAATTATGTACCACGAGTTGTAGGTACACATTTGGATTGTGTCTTGTGTGAAGTTGTGTTGATCATTATGTATCAGTCCCTCCAGTTCTATAATAAGATCTGGGTGGTTGTATCTCTCTGTTATTATAATGTATTAGTGACTGACAACCACTGACTTATATTAGGGTTCGATTCCCAGAAGGGTGTAACTATAGGGATCATATCTATTTTACTGTAGGCTACATTGAATTGTGTGATTACTGGGACAATTACAAAAAAAAATATTACTCAACTACAATTTTAAAAGGTAATACTAATCTTAATTGTTGTCATCATTATAACTCACTAATAATCACACAATATCATCACTACCACTCACTAATCATCACTACCACTATCATTCACTAATCATTCATATTTTTATTATTTCTTCACTGCTACTATTACACCAATCACTAGCCTAATCGACCAATCACCCATCGATCACTCAAGTACCTACCAATCACCCCCCATCAATCAACCACTCACCCATCTACTACCCATCAATCACTGACCAATCATCCATCGAACATTTACCATTCATCCATCAAAAAGATTTACGACTTATTCATCAACCACTCATCAAATACTCACGACTCATTCATCAAACAATCTACACTCACCCATCACCCACTCACCACCACTCACCCATCAATCACTCACCACCACTCACTCATCACCCATCAATCATTCTACATTCACCATCACTCACTCTACACTCACTCACCACCACTCACTCATCACCCATCAATCATTCTACATTCACCATCACTCACTCTACACTCACTCACCACCACTCACTCATCACCCATAAATCATTCTACACTCACCACCACTCACTCACTACCACTCACCCGTCATCGTCGCCATTGGTGACTACAAGGTCCTCGTCACTCGGTTGGTGATCCGATGAAGCCACAACCACATCACCAATCTCCTCCACCGACTCCATCTTTATTATGCCTCCTTCCTTCCTTCCTTTCTTTCTTTCTATGTCCCTCTCTCCTCTATTCCTTAATCCTCCACCACCACCACGCTGACTTCTCTCTCTCTCTCCTTCACCACCACCACCACCAAAATCACCACCACACAGTTGACAGTGATCGATCGGTCTCTCCTTCACCACAAATCGCTCATTTGTCACCTCACTATATCTTTTAGAATGACACCTTTTTTTTTTTCAAAATGTTCAAATTATGATTATTTCGTTCTACAATTTTCTGATTCCTTTAGTTTATTTGTGTTTATTCAAATTCTTGTACAAAATGCAGTACAATCAATATATTTCATCGAGTGTCTTTTAAAGTTTTAGTACGGTACAAAATAATAGTCTTCGTAAGATTACGTTTCAAGTTTCAGCACTGGTCGTCTGTGTTTAGTTAGTATACCGTACGTAGTCTTAAGTTCGAATACAAATTCAGGATATTTTCATCAGTCTTCAAATGAAAAGATAAGACAACACACACATATACACACACACACGACACGACACAAGAGGGATTATTAATACTGTATATATATAAAGTTATTGTTGTTGTTCTCTGTTTGTTGTTATAATCGTTTCACCTTGTCACACGTCCGTCCTTGAGTTGCTTCTGACAAATCTTTTCTTTAGGTTTTGTTTGTTTACATTTTTCGTACAGCCCTGGAAGAGTTGATTCGTGAATATATATATACAGTACACTGCACAAATACAATCACAAACATTAATACATTTTATCATAGAAACTGTGGAAAGACAATCAACAACAACAACAATAACATTAACATGAATACAACAAATATTTTTCATGAAGAAAATAATAATAATAATAATAATAATAATAATAATAATAATGAATCTGGTGATAAGTCCAAACACATACTGAAGGAACACACACACACACAGACACACACACACACATATAACACGCAACAAAAAAGACAACATGAATAAAAATATATTTTGAGGGTACAAAAAATGAATGTTATATTTTTTTATCATATTTTCGAGGAGAGGATAAATTATTATTAGTCGTCTTTCTCGTGTACAGTCATGGCCAAAAAAATAGTCTTGCAACACCCTCGTATAACATTCTATATATATTTTTTTATATATATAGTGTCTGTAATATTGGTTTAAAAGATTCACTCACTCGATGCACAACTTTTGACGACCCCCGAGTTTACAAATGCTGATGTTTTTATACGAATACTGTAGCTTGGGTGTGTGTGATTAATTAAGGATAAACGATAGAGTCATTTAGATTTTCGTTTTATAGTCTTTGATTCGATTTTATAGTCATTCCCCACCACACGCAAGCCCCAACACACACACACGTGATAATTGCACTTATGTCTACAACTGCTCACCACACACACACACACACACACACACCATAAAACCTTCCACCACCACACACACACACCACGACAACTCCTAAACTAAACATCCTTCTCTACTACTCACCACCACACACATCAACAACTCTCCCACGCACGCACACACACACACACACACACACACACACACACACACTTGTGATGTACACTTGTGGTAATCACTTATATCTACAACTGCTCTCTCAGACTCTCTACTATGACCACCACACACACACACACACAGTCTCTCTCTCTCTCTCTCTCTCTCTCTCTCTCTCTCTCTGTATATATTTGTCTCGTTCTCTCTCTCTCTCTCTCTCTCTCTCTCTCTCTCTCTCTCTCTCTCTCTCTCTCTCTCTCTCTCTTTCTCTCTCTCTCTCTCTCTCTCTCTCTCTCTCTCTCTGTATATATGTGTCTCGTTCTCTCTCTGTATATGTCTCGTTCTCTCTCTCTCTCTCTCTCCTACCTGCAGAGTAATTAATCTACCTGTCCACTTTCTTATCTCCAAGCCTTCCTTCCTACCCACATATTATCTCATTAATTGCTTCCTTATTTCCTCCCTCCCTCACCTTTTCCTTCCTCCACCTCTCTTCCGTCCCCTCTCACACTTTCCTCCATGCATACACCTCCCCCTCCCTTCTCCTTTTATCTTCCTCTCCCACCTCCTTCTCCTTTTATTTCCCTCTCCCATCCCCTTCTTCTTTTCTCTTCCTCTCCCACCTTCTCCTTCCCCTTTTTTCTCTCTCCCACCTCCTTCCCCTTTTCTCTCTCTCCCACCTCCTTCCTCTTTTCTCTCTCTCTCCACCTCCCTTCCTCTGCCAGCATTAACTAAATTTTGCCTGAAAAGCATCGCTTTATATAGGCTAGCATTAGTTGTACATACTAATAGTTTTCTATGCTTATACTTATAAAAAATTGTATTTTGTATAACTGATAGCTATAAATAAATGTTTCAAATGTTTCTTCTCTCTTTCCACCTCCCTTCCTCTTCTCTCTCTCCACCTCCTTTCTGTGTTCTCGTTCCTCCACCTCCATCCTTCTCTTCTCTTTCTCTCTCCCCTTCACATCCCTTCTCTTGTTCCTTCTCTCTCCACCTTCCTTCTCCTTCTCTCGTTCCTCCACTCTCTCCACCATCCTTTCTTCTCCCCCCCATCTCTCCTCCACATCCCTTCCCCTTCTCCTTCTCTTCTATCTTCTCCTTTGTCTTTCCTCATTAATTACCGTCATGTAATTTTCTCCCCACATTTAGTTAAAACCACAACATACAGTAAGTTCCAACAAACAAGCAGCTTGCAGGACTCGTAAAGAACAATGAAACTGTTGCTGTTTACTCTCTCTCTCTCCTCCCTACAAAAAAGTACCATAATATCTTTATACATGTAAACTATGGTCCTCCTGTTGCCTGTATGTACTTCCTTTGTATTTCTCTTCACCTTCCTTCCTTCTAATCCCCTCAATGGACTACCATCACTACCACCACAACTACCACTACCACCACCACCCGCCACAACTACCTCCATACCACCACCACAACTACCACTACCATCACCACCACCACAACTACCACAACCACTATAAATCCTCCATGACCACCACCTCTACCTCCATACCACCACCCACCTGGCTATCCTTTCTGCCCATGGAGTTAGAATAGCTCCATGTTTCTGCCCCCCCCCTCCTTCCATCCCTTCCTCCCACCTCATATTTCCTTCCGCCCATATTCCCTCCTAATCCCCTTCCCTTAACCCCAGGGAAATCTGAACCATTTCCCAAGCCTCTCTCTCTCTCTCTCTCTCTTCTGTTAATTATAGTTCAGGTCACTCACCCCAGGTCAAAACTCAGGTCAACTATATACCACACACCCAAATGACCCATCTCAGTAATCCACGGCTCTGACCTAACTTTTTCCTTTCTCTCTCTCTCTCTCTCTCTCTCTCTCTCTCTCTCTTTCTCTCTCTCTCTCTCTCTCTCTCTCTCTCAGACATCACCCACTCTGCCATCCACACCACTATATAAGCTCCATCCATCACCCATTCTACCATCTTATCACCCACCCATTCACCTATCCAAATACCATCTTCACCCATCCTACAATCTTACCACCCACTCCTACACCCACCCCTACACCCATCCTACCATCGTATCATCCACCCTGTCACCCACACTTCAGTCATCCAACCACTCAGCCAAGAACCGGACACACAGGATGGGATAAAGATAGAGGGAAGGCAAAAAAAAAAAAAAAGGAAAGGTGTAGCAAAAAATGGGGTTGGAGAAATGGATGATGGATGGATGGCCAGGTGATGGGGAGGGGGGGGACTTTAGGGGAACACGTGGGGGACATGGTGGGTGAGGGGAGAGGAGAGATTTTGTGTGTGGGGGAGGAAATGGTGAGGGTGAGGGGAGATAATAGGAGACAGGTGAGGGTGAGATTGTGGTGAAGATAAGGGAAGAGGAGAGATGAGGAGGTGGATGAGGAAGGAGGAAAAAAGTGGGAGTAATGAATGAAGGAAGTGAGGGAGTGAGGGAGGATTACTGAGTTGTATGTATGTATGATCTGGTGAATGAAATTATAGAAAAGAAATTAAGAGAAGGAGGAGGATAGGTGAGGAGGGAAATAAAAGAGGGAGTGATAGATGAAGGAAGTGAGTGAATTGTATATACAGTATAGTATGTATGATTTGTAACCCCTTCACCCATTCCTACCTACCATCTTATCACCCATCCTTCACCCATCCTACCTACCATCTTATAATGAAAGGAAGGATGCAACAACCAGAATGAATGAAGGAACGCAAAAAAAAATAAAAAAAATATAAACATTGATGAAAAGAAAGATTCGTGGAGAATTTGGAATATGATTTTAAAATGAAGTAACAACCTTGCTTGCACTCTGTAAACTTTAAATATATAGACGACAACAACAACAAGAAGCTATATATACCCGATCAATGACCCCATGTGGATAAAAAAATCATTAGAATGTTTGCATTTATAGAAAGTAAACGGGCCTATTGCAGCATGGAGAGAGAGAGAGAGAGAGAGAGAGAGAGAGAGAGAGAGAGAGAGAGAGAGAGAGATGAGAGAGAGAGAGAGAGAGAGAGAGAGAGAGAGAGAGAGAGAGAGAGAGAGAGAGAGAGAGAGAGAGAGAGAGAGAGAGAGAGAGAGAGGTATAAGCAAAGTATAGTACATAATAATTGAGTGTTAAAAAATGAGGAGGTGGGTAACGGATAAAATAGACAAAAAATACAACATCAACAAAAAAAGTGACCAAAATGAGAAGAGTGGGACAGGAAGTGACCATAGGAAAAGTTGGAGGTAAAAAATAAAAAGATGACGACGACGAGGAGGAGGAGGAGGGATGGTGGGGGGGGGGATGGTGTGTGTGTGGGAGGGGAGGGGAGGGGGAGGTAATAAATGGGGGGGCAGTAGGAGGGGGAGGGATGGTGTGTGTGTGGGGGTGGGTGCGTGGGTGGGACAGGAAGGGTTATAGGGAATGAGGGGATGGGGTTTGAATCTCATGGAGGAGGGAGGGAGGGAGAGTGTGTGTGTGTGGGTGGGGAAGGGGGTAATGAAAAGAGTGTGTGTGTGTGTGTGTGTGTGGGTGGGGGTGGATGGGACAGGAAGGGTTAAGGAAAAG